>CAHIKZ030004333.1:472500-485000 GCA_903632075.3 Acanthosepion pharaonis | reverse complement strand
ATCATGCTCGTTTAAGACACATCCGTTTTTGTTTTTTTTGGCAACTGTTTTTGGGATAGTCTTTTTTTTTCCCTCTGAAATGACCTTGTAACCTCCCGTTGAATATTGTATTCTGTTTCAGGCAAATGGAATCTTAAGTTTATTTCTTCCTTATTAATGACTCCATCAAGCTGTTAATGTCGCTGTTCGTTCTGCGAAAACTGGATAATTTTCAACCATTCTACTCTCCACTGTCGTTCCATGTTTTTCTTCATTTCATCAAAGTTACTTTGTACATCTCACTTCACATGTGGTCAGGCATTTTCTTCATTCCATTGCTTTGTACATCTCACTTCACATGTGGTCAGGCATACTTAACTGGAAAACGTGTTACAGTTGTTGGATTTGTCCAAATCATATTTTTAGCCTTTGTACTCTACACAACAGCATGGGCTATTGCACAAGGAACTGTCCACACTGGAAGCTTTACTGCTATGATCATGTGCCAGACTAAATTAAACTATTCTTTATATATACATAGGACGCACACACACACGTATATATATATGTATATATATATATATATATATATGTATATATATATATATATATATATGTGTGTGTGTGTCTATATATATATATATATATATATATATATATGTATGTATGTATGTATGTATGTATGGGGTGTGTGTGGGTAAGTGAGCGCGACTGAAAATATACAAATATATATGAATGTATATGCTTGAGCATGGGCAGAAATTATAGTTATCTCTCCACTGAGTTTATTAAAAAAATAGTTTTCTTTGCAGAAAGCTTTCCGTTTGTATAACGAATTTAAACAAAAACACTCAAGTCTTCTTAAAACTTATTTTAAAAGCTGTAAGGTCTATATTTCCAATTGGTTAAAAAGAGAGAAAATGCTTTTCTTTCAGAAGAATAAGCAAGGAAAAAACATCAAAGAAAATTTGAATATTTAAAATAAAAAAAAAAAAATTCCAGCATGCTTTATTTACTGAAAATGGCTGCCATCAAACAGTAAAAATTCGACGATTTCACGATTTGGATGATCGCCAGTTGTGCTTTATCTGGTATTATTCGCACCGGAAGTGCCTACAGTCTTGTTCTAAAATCCCAGTTAATTATTTCCGAAAAGTTTACAAAGAATGACGCCAAAATGAATAAAGAAAATCAGCACAAGCAAAACTTTGCTTCTTGATTGAATCGAATGTATTGAAAAGATATCGAAAAAGGATGCAAGTATTTTTCTTAGGCTGATATTGCTTTCTTACGACAGAGATACTTGAAAAAAAAAGAAGCAATATCAATTTTGATTCAAATGATTTGTATAGATACGAAAGTTTTACAATTTTTTGTACAAAATGCGATTAGCTTAGACTGTTCACATTCGTTACTTTTGAATAAGGCAGCAACAATCAGGATATACACACGTGTGTGCGTAATTTTACTAAATTTACTAGTAGCTTTCTGTATATTTATCTACACACAATCAAATACACACAGGCACACATACAAACACTACACACAAATATATATATGTATATCTCTGTCTCTCTGTATATATATATATATATATATATATATATATATATATATATATATATATATATATATATATATATATTTATATACGTGGGCTTTGTCACTTTATTCATGCAAACGCCCGGAAAGGAGCGTTAACATATGATTAATGTTAGTTTAGTAAATGTCTGTATGTTTCTCCCTCTCAATTATATATATATATATATATATATATATATATATATATATATATATATATATATATATCTATTGTATCTTCCTATTTTTGTATGTATTTGAACATTTGGTCTGTTTTTGTATCCACTGTATCCATACAGAATCCGACATCTAAATAAATCTCCACCACAATCAATAGATATATATATAGATAGATGAAAATTTTAATTTCTCTGTCCGCGTTCTTTCTATTTCACTCTACCTTTTACTCTACATCGACACATATACGCACGCGCAAACACACACACACACCTATATATATATATATATATATATATATATATATACAATACACTTCAAAATTTTGTGGCCACCCCTGGTAAATATTTAAATTGCTCCAATAAGTAGATGTTTTGTAATTCGAATACGAGAAAATTATTATGCATAGTTAAAAAAATAAAAGGTGAGACATGATCTTTTATTAGAAATTTAAATTTTGCTCCCGACAAAAATTACAAATTTTTGACATTCTTTACAAAAGTTTATCAAAGTATAAGTTTGATAATTGTTTTCATTCTTTTTCCAATGACTCTTTTTTCATTTTTAGTTGGGAAAACTTCTGTTAAAGTACATACCATTCTAATTCTGGAGGTGGCTTCAAACTTTTGAACTGTAGTATATATATATATATATATATATATATATATATATATATATATATATATATATATATATATATATATATACTAATGCAAAATCACAACGAGACAAACATCTGAGCGTGACTTCAAGTTTCACGCAATGAAGCGATCTTTGAACGATTCAAAAGAACGAAAACTAATTAAAGAGTCCTAGTCTATATATATATATATATATATATATATATATATATATATATATATATATATTTTGTATAGCGTGAAAATTGAGGTTTTTCGTATCTGTGATATTTTTGCATTGAATTTCAGATCCATTCTAAGTCGGCTTTTAATAGAAATGTTAATACGAATGGGTTCATTGCATACGATTATAGTGGCTTCGTTTAGTTCTTAATTTCTATTTTTCTTTACTTTTTCAACCGGAGATTCATCCGGTTCCCTTAGTCCATTCCAACGCGTTTCGTCATTTGTCATTTATCAAGGCAAGTGATAAACAAAATCAAAATGTTGCATAGTTACTAAATTCTATTTTCCGATTGTCTATTATATTCAATTTGTATTCTTTATAGATTTATTCTGAAAACTTTAACACATTGTCGACATGGAAAACAAAAACACTGTTAATAATAAAAAAAAAACACAACAAAAAGTTACTAAGATCCAAAAAGAAGCTTACACAGGATCGTTTTTTTTAAATTTTAATTTCTTGTAACTATACACCATTTCGCTTTTGTTTATCATCAATTGCCTTGATAAAGTCAAATGACGAAACGCGTCTATAAGAATTAAGTACTATTTTCTGACTGTCTATTTTATTCAATTTGTCTTTGGATCTAACATGCCTAACCGTTCAGCCACATAGGACTTCCGGTTAAACAAGGCAGACAGTGTATGCTTAAAAGGCAATATTCGGGCTTTGTTCCACCGGAAGTCCTACGTGGCCTAGCGCTTAGATCCAATGACGGTTCCCCATAGTGGATGCAGGTTTGAATCCTGCCGGAGGACGCATATTTTTCTGACAAGATTTCTCGAATATTCAGATCAGTAGATGTAGTTGGATGAAAATAATGTTGAATTGAAAAAACAGCTTTTACTCGAATATGAGTATCCATCAAAAATAAAGTTTAAAGAAAATAAATTAAAAATAAAAAATATTTAATCCATTTAATCCATTTCCTATATATATATATATATATATATATATATATATATATATAGTGAGTAACTTTATTGATTTATTCTTATTGATGACTATTTTAAATATTAATTAAACTGCATTATTTATTTGAAAATATCTTCGATTTGCAGTAAAAATTTCTGAAATCTTCTCAGACATTGCTCTAATTATTCGACCAATAGTCCATGTCACGTTAACGGAAAAAAAACACAATAATAGAAATTTTGAAGTACTACATTGCTACAATATTTAAAAAAACTAGATTTGCATTTCTACACGTTCAAAAATATTAATAATGTTAATAATAGCACTTTTGTTTTAAATAAAACACCTTTCGACAAGTACCACATTCATTTTCGTCTTGGAAGTTTTACCCGAAATTACCTGAAATTGAGGAAAAAAAATAACATCTATGCCTGAAGATGGTGAATGTTTTCACCGAAAGTACTTGAGAACAATACGGACCGAACATCTAATCCATAGTACAATCAATAAAAACAAGGATCGTGTTGTTCAGCGACTAATCAGTAAGTTAATGCCTTCTTAATCTGTTAGCTAAGTGAATTCGCCATTAATTACATTAACTTTATTGATTTAATGTTATAATGACTATTTTACAATATTAATTAAGCTGCATTATTTATTACTTTGAAAAGAAATATATATATATACATACATATATATATTTTTATGCATATATATATATATATATATATATATATATATATATATATATAAGACATTTTATTTTAACATTCTTTTATAGATACAAGTATTTAAGTAAATGCTCTGTTTATAATAAACAGTGTTAAATAACATTTACCGGCCTGAATGCCCGAGAAATTTTTATAGAAATTCAGGCCGGTAAATATTATTTAATACTGCTTATTATAAATAGAGCATTTATTAAATACTTGTATCTATAAAAGAATGTTAAACATAAAAATTCTTTAAATAATTGTCGAACTTTGTCTATTTCATATATATATATATATATATATATATATATATATATATATATAGTCGACTCTTCCGTCGAGTTCGACGTATGAGGGTCAAGCAGATCAGTTCCCAGGAAACAACAGCCCAGCAACAGCATATGTGATTTGATTATAGTGGTGAAGGTTTTGCGCAGGACCAGCCACACTTTTTGAAGGACCGAATTCAGAGACCTGGTGCACTAAGTGCCACAAGGGCCCCAAACGACCCTCCGCAGGTTTTGAATTCAGAGTTGTCCTTCTCCTAGACCATAATATAATATATGTAAATATTTTCATGAAAAAGAAAGAAAGAAACAATAGGCATCATTAGAATGTAAAAATGTTAGTTTATTTCCAGATTATGTTTTTCATATTCGTAAAAAAATGTTTCATTCAATATCAAAGTCAAATCTCTGGTCATTACAGACAAAAACATGTACTTGTAACTCCTTAGTACAAACATTTAAGAGAAAAATGACAGGAATTATTTTACTTCCTGACAGACTGTCGTTGTTTATTTGTATTGTTGTTGACAAAGGTCGACAAGGGAGGTAAATGTTCTCTGACAAGTGGCGCTGTTTACAAAAGCCGGGAAGCAATATCAAATATTGAATTTCAATCGCTACGAACATAGTTTCAGTCGATTAAACATTGCTGCTGTGATTGTCTATACGCATGTATGTGCGTAACTACAGAGAACTGAATTTGATACAAGAAAAGTAAACATATATATATATATATATATATATATTAAGGTATTTTAGATTTTCGACAAAAACAGATCGCTATGTCAATACAAAACGTATTTACACATAATAATTGTAAACACATAAGCGTCGTAGGTCTGGACTTGTATATGGAAGAAGAAGATATATAAATTGTTACACACTAGAATAATATTAGGAAAATTAAGGACAAAGTGAAAAAAATATATTATGCATTTCGTCTTTTTGGCTTTCTTTCTGATTTAAGTGATATTTCCATTGATGTAACTACATGCGCCGGAAGAGGAGGGCACGTTGAAATTTTAATCTTTTAAATTTAAATTTCTTTTTTTATATGTGAATAAGTATATAGCCCAATTTGGCTTTAGTTTCTTTTTATTTTTCTTATATTTTTCTAACAATATATCAAGGCAATAATATCTGGTCACTCGTATTCGAGGATACCCGTCTACTGGGGCAGCTAGCCAATCCCTATTGCAGACACTTGCTCAGGCATATTCGTGTTTGCTCAACATCCATAGAGCTCACCTGTGGTTTATACTGCAACTATGCTAAGCAGCAGTGAACGAGCGTGATCAACAATTTGAACAAGGCCAGCACGCTCAAGCCCTCGGCCACGAAGACTTGTGGCTTCGTGCTAGTACAGCTATCTATGGCTCACAAGAGTTCGATCTAGCCAATTTCACTCACAAGGCTTGGGTCAACCCGTGGTATGGTTTTCAGGCACTTTCCAAAAGTGCCGCATGCTAGGATTGACCTCGATCCAGTTCGTTAACATCAGGAAGTCGCCTTTCTGACAAATCGACCATGGTGAGATTCGAACTCATGGTCAGAAAGCGAACGTTCTAACCACTCGGCCACGTGCGCATTAATTATGTATTAATATATATTAAAATTATGTAAAACAAAGCATAATATTTTTTTAAATAAATCCACATTACAACCAAAAACGTTTGCGGCACCTCTCTTCTTTTTAATATACATACTTTTCTCTCGTTGGAACCACTACAACATATTTCTTTTATATATATATATATATATATATATATATATATATATATATATATATATATATACGTCATCTTTCATGGCTATAGAAAGCACCATTTTTTTACTGATATTTTTAAAGCATATGGAGTCGTCGAAACTCTAATGTAGGCAATACATCTAGGAGAAGGAAAACTCTGAATGAAAATCCCAAATGTCTTGTAGGTTTTCCTTGGCTAGAAAAAGATCAGAAGGCAACTCTAATGATTCAATCATGTATCTTGTTTCTGTTTATCGCTCCATTACTTGGCTTTGCTAGGAAGTATATTACAATGTTGCAAAAGTTGCATAAGATTTCAGTTTGCTCCAATATTTTTAATCTGTTCAAATGTAATGTGTTAAAAATAGTGCTACTTGATTAACGAGTCGAAATCTATCATATATATATATATATATATATATATATATATATATATATATATATTGTGTGTATTTAGGCAGCATCTTTTCATTCATACACGTTTCATTAAATAATATAGACAAGTGTTGTCTATTTATTTTATGTAATTTTTTTTCGTAACATCTGATAAGTTTAATAATATCGTTGAACGAAGAAAGAAATTCACAATATTGATCCATATTTTTTTATTTAATACAATCTAAGCTTTCGGCTTACATAAGCTATTATCAAAGATGTCAATTACAACATAATATATATATGTTTAGAACTTCATAAAAAATGTAACAAAGATTCAATGGATTTAAGAAATATCAGTAAAATCTCAATTCTGTGCAAAAATAGCCTGACACAGACATCAACTCATTTTTGTGCATAACTAGGCTCACAGAAGTAACAAATTTCAATTTCCACAATTGCATTTATTAACAAATCAGTAACGTTATCTCAAACGCCGCTCAAGTTTTCAAAAGGCAGACGAAAATTTGAAGGCTTATGATTAACAATATTTTTCTCTCTAAAAATAAAAAAAGTTGAAATATATTTATAAACCAATAAACTTCTGAGAGTAATAAATCTAACTTTTAGCTTCCTGGAATCCGACATATTCTCATAAATACAGTAGCGTAATACCAAAAAAAAAAAAAGTTTTCAATTAAATCATTTACTAGGGCTGTAAGCAATACTTATTACTCAGCCTTTTCGTATAATTTAAGTACCATCTTGCAAATACCTTCGCGCTTTTAAAATAGTTCATACAACACGAAAAGCATACAAGAGATAGATGTATGCAAATTGTAGCAGCAGTAAAAATATAGCGCTCATTGGCTGACTGCTTGAAAATACAAGCATACTTAAAATATCGTAAATATATGTATACATACTCTATATTCAAGCAGCAAAGAAAATACTCCTTACCAACCATACGTAGTACCCTAACATTATAGAAAAACAACCACTTTACCATTTAAGCACTAATTTATATATTAAACACAAACACAGTCACACTTGTGCAAGTGTTTGTGTACCCGCGCTTGTATATATGTATGTATATACATGTATGCATATCTATATATTTATATGAATGTATATGTGTGTGCGTAAACGTATGAATATAAGCATATGCATAAAAATTCAAACAATAATAAATAAAAATTTAATTATAAACCTAACCACTTACAATTAATATCCTTATACTACTTAAGATACAACCGAATCAGATAAGAAAATGAAATAATGTGAAACATATATAAATATTTACTTTATTATTTAAGCATTAAAAACCAATTATTTATGTAAAAAAATGAAATAAAATATTCTTACCTCAAGAAAACACAAGAAATACCCAAGAATTAACAACGACAGTATATATCTGGAAAACCGGAAGTCAAAATAGCAACAAATGAACGAAAAGAGCAAAAAGAAAAAAATCGATAAAAGGCTAAAGAGTGAGTGTAAAGTGAAAAAAACGACGAAAAGGACAAATAATCAAGGCAGTCTACACGTATGCACATACGCGCAGATGGGTCCATGGGCGCACACAGGTAAACGCAAACACACACGGTCATATACATTATTAAAACCAATAACTTGCACCAATGAAAAGTGCACATGAAGAAAAATCGGGAAGTACAAGCAGTCAGGTGCTGATACCCCTGTTGAATGGATGGAGTGATTCCCGGAGGATCCGTCTACAAAAATCAAAAGTTAGGATGTTGAAGGAAATCAATCAGCTAATTGAAAAGCATTTTACTTATATTAATTCCCCACCTCTCTCTCTCTCTGTATATATAT
This sequence comes from Acanthosepion pharaonis, assembly GCA_903632075.3. NCBI lineage: Eukaryota > Metazoa > Mollusca > Cephalopoda > Sepiida > Sepiidae > Acanthosepion > Acanthosepion pharaonis. Next base: position 476,523 of record CAHIKZ030004333.1, on the reverse strand, counting down.
ATATATATATATATATATATAATATATATATAAAAATAAAAAGAAAGAACAGTATTTCAAATCGTAGTTAAATGAAAAGTATTAGAAAAAAATCTTTAATTTTAAAAAATGACGTTGAAATTTTTTTTACCGTTAACAATTTTTTTTAAAAAATTCAGACGACATCCATTCAACTGGTGTCAGGTTTCAGTGTAAAATACATCCCTACCCTTACCAAATTGTAGCTAATAACTGATACAATGATACTGTCATAAGGAAAAATCTAGACACCCCTTATTCAATTTGAGTAGAATATTCTGTAACCATGGAAACGTGATTTTAGCTGTGTCTTTAAAACCCGGTAATTTTTAAAAAGTTACTCCAAAATTCGCTTGAAGATGAAATGGAACTAATGCTTTTTAATTTAATTGCAAAAATAAAATTAGGAGTTTTTAGCTTCTATTTTTGAAACATGGTTGGAACTGTGTAGCGAAAATAACCATATTTTAAATCAATTAATATATATATATATATATATATATATATATATATATATATATATATATGTATGTATGCAAATATATAGAAAAATAGGGAAGAACACGTTAGGTAAATAATCCGGGGTTCTTTAGTATTTTTGTTTTTATTTTAAAAAACTGCGCTCCATACAGAAGTAGGGCTTAAATTATAATTATTTTTTAAATTATTTTTTACATTCAATATATATATATATATATATATATATATATATATATAGGTCGCTGGTTGGCTCTCTTCAACCTGTATTATTGCACTTTAGTACTTTTTGCATTAAGGATTCCTTTTCCTTTGCGGAAATTATACGTAGTTTCTCTTCTACTGGTGGGTTCATGTGCTCCTTTGACATTTTTTCCCTGTCTACTTGTCTCTCCTTATTGGAGACAACTGAGATTTGATGTGATATATTATATCATAACTTTTTGTCTCCCCCGGATTTTTCTGACAGTGTGTTTGTTGATCTTATGAAATTCACGATCTCATCTGTCGAATTCAGCTTCGATAACATTATGTATCGACAGATCGATGGTGTAGCGATGGGTTCTCTTTTGAGTCCTGTTCTAGCCAATATTTTTGTCACTTTTCATGAGGCGTCTTTATTTTTTTTCGTGTTGATCGTCCTCTCATGTATTATTGTTACGTTGATGATACTTTTTGACTTTTTAATAATGAGGCTGAAACCGAATCATTTCTCATTTCGCTAAACTCGTTTAAATTTATCGTTGAAAAGGAGTCTAATTGCTGTCTCACCTTTTTTGATGTCCTTGTTCATAGGACTCGTGATAAGTTTTTAACTTTTGTCTTCATGAAGGTTACTTTTTCGGGCTTCTATACACGTTTGGAGACTTTTTGTTCTAAAAAGCGTAATATTAATCTTACTAAGACCCTTACACATAGGGCTGGCTCTCATGATTTGTACGGAAGTTTTTCTTCGCGAGGAGATTGATTTTATTAAGATGGCACTTTCCAAAAATGAATATCCCTTAGATGTTTTGGATAGTGTTGTACTTGATGTTATCAATAATTTTAAAAGGATTAGCCGCATGTAGTTTTAAAAAAAATACCCTGTTTATTTACGTCTACCTTTCATTGGTTCAAAGGGTGAGTCTGTGGTTAGGCGAATTTCACTTGGAATCTGCAGGTGTTATTTTTCTGCTGAGGTTCGAGTAATATTTGTTACTCGACCTATTCTTTCTTCCATTCGCAAAAATGTCCTTTCCTCCCATCATGTTAATTCTGTGATTTATAAATATGGATATAGTTGTGAACTTCCTAGCGTTTGGATTTTAGAATAAAACAACTTTTACCTCCCAGAATTTTGAATCCGGGGTTACAGGCTTTAGTGTTGACCGGTTCTCAATTCTCTGTCGGTCACACTCATTATATAATCTTAAGGTTCTAGAGTCTCTGTATATCAGCTCCTGTAAACCCCTCAAACAGAAAGATTGCTTGCTGGGCCTAGTTGCCTTAAATATTTTTCTCCCACTCCCCACATTGTCCGATTCAATAATTTTTTTTACAAATGCTATGTTAAAATAAATAGTATTAACAATATTTACCGGCCTATAAGGCCACAATATTTTCTGAGATTTTTCGGACATTCAGGTCAGTAAAGGCTGTTAATACTGTATAAACAATATATATATATATATATATATATATATATATATATATATATATATATATAATTTACCTAATATTGTATATATGGGCAGTAATCTTTCTTTTATACATAACTAATTGAATGTGAAAGATAGAAAATTTTGTAAGTTTTTCTTCAACCATTCAGGGTATGACGATAAACTACCTTTGGCAACAAGGATTCTGATCGAGAGATCGGAGGTTTTTAAGGTGCGTGGAACCACCTCTTAATTGCTGTTGTTCCCAGTACCACCCTGACCCGGGAAAATAGTTGAGTTCTCAAACTGGGATCAAAACACTATGAAGTTATAAAAATTCCAGCAATACTTTTTCAGAGTAAAAACATTACCAGCGATATATTTTTTTAAAAAAATTACCAGCAATGCAAGAAGAAAATTAAAGTTTGCCATTAAATGACCTATAAGGAGATGATATACCATTAAACAAACAAACAAACCAAACGATTTTATTGGCTTTTTCTAATTTTCTTACAGTTTTCCTGTTATGGAAATGAAGCAAGTGTGAAATTGTCCATAGTGATTATTGTCACAAATTCTTTCGGCCAATTCATTAGCAATTATCAAGGGTTCGTTGTTAGCATGTTTTCCTGTGTTGTGTTCTAATTTGTATTGTGTGGAAGTAGTAGTAATTCTAAGCCGTGCTGGACTGGGGCAATAGTAATTTCATGTTGGCTGGTGTCTTTACAAGACCCCCTCAAAAGTCTTTCTCTTCTCAATTAGGGTAAAGTTGAGACTTAGCTTAAACCGTTTTATATAAAGTGTTTCCATTATATAAAAATGACTTTTACAATTAGATGTTCTTAGAACGACAGTACTATGTAAATTAATTATTCATATTGGAGCAGTTAGTTACCTCTTGATGTTTAAGTAAGTTCTTTATTGTTCTAGATAGCCTATGTAGTTACGCTGTTTTTATGATAAGAGCCATAGTCATGTAATTTTTTAATATATATATATATATATATATATATATATATATATATATATATATATATATATATATATATATCGTCATCCACAGACAGACCGTTTCACTGTATAACAGCTCAACAGTGTGGCTAGACATCCGATTGCCTCAAGCCTGGATCGAAACTTGGCATCAGTCTGAGATTTTACCCCTGAGCTATCAGCGCCCTGTAGAGAGGAATGTGAATTTTTACGTACCTATTCTTCAAATAAACACGCCGATGCCTGAGAGGGCTCAATTCATTGAAGTTCTTTTCAGTATTAGCAATAGTAGTCATTGTTTACAAATTCTCGCTTTCTTTTCGCTCAACCGGAATTAAATTGTCCGGGGCGTATATACCGTCATCCACAGACTGTTTCGCTGTATCACAGTTCATCAGTGTGGATAGACATCCGATTGTCTCAAGCCGGGATCGTAACCCGACTGATCTGGCATCAGTCGGAGATTTTCCCCCTGAGCTACCAGAGTAGAGAGGAAGGCGAATTTTTGCGTACCTATTCTTCGCATAAACACGCCAATGACCGCGGTTGGGGAAAACAAATATTCCTACACATAAAATATTTTCTTTTATTGAATTTCCAACTAATGAATAAACATACTTTTCATATAATTAACTGTACACAGATGCATAATAACTAAATATGCATAGAAAACAGAAACAAATTTGATCTAATAGAAATACATCCCATTTACACTTTTTAATGGGTGAAAAATATTCGTACAATACAAAGATCAATACATAATCTTCATTTAATACTTTGTAGAATAGCCATTACTCACTTCTACAGCAATCTTGTAGCTCTCCTTGTAGTTCTCAATTCATTATTTGCAAATTTTAGTTGGTATTGTGATCCAATCTTCTTCGCATAAGGTCTTCAG
>CAHIKZ030004333.1:460000-467500 GCA_903632075.3 Acanthosepion pharaonis | reverse complement strand
GTTTATTGTTTTAAAAGTGATTATTAGAATGGTAATAAAGCCTAAAACATATGCAGTTAATTTATACATCTTCTTTGTTCTTGAGAATTGGCAACATAAATAATAAACACTATTTATTTTGTTTTATAGTCCTCCCAGGCCTTTTGAACAAGAGTAGAGTTTATTCTTTGATTCCTGTTTAGGATTGGGTTTGATTAAAGAAATATTTAGTTACATTATTTATTATATTGTTTATTGGAATGTTTTTCACATCATTCACTATATTGCTAATCGATTAGAACTTTATAAAATGGTAAATAATAAAGGTTTCCTCATATTTGGTTCACATATTTTAATAACACTTTGTAACACAATGTTTGTTCTTGGGAAGCAACTGTTATTTCTTATTTGCTTACGTCTAGGAAGTATGAAAAAATTGTTAATATTTCCTTCAAACTTTTCTTTTTGTTAAGAGGGTAATGATATTTCTGAAATTTACCTATTCCTATTGGGAAAACTGGCAAATGTGTATATTCTCATTCATGCTAAGTAAGAACAAAACGACGTATGATTCCAAGTAGTATTTATTTATTCTAGGATTACATAAGAAAGACCACCCAAAATTTAGAAATGAGTAGTTTTTCGCGATTTACGCTTATACTGTAAATTACTTTCACGAATCAGCCTTCAAATATAATTTGCCATCATGTTTTCGTTAAACGATCCTTGTTAGCGGCGTTCAAAATCCAGTATATTTTGGTGGAAGCACTCGCCTTGCTCCTTGGAATACACTTCCATGTTCTCGCATTTATCAAGATGAGCGTCAAGTTTATGGACCTTGAGGGACATCTTGCAAACCATTTTGCGTTTCACCAAGGTACTAAACTCCAGATAGGTTTTGGCTGTGTAATTCCCCATGAAGCTCCGAAACACTGCAATAAAGTTGTTCCACTCTGCTTTTTCCATGAGTTTCTTGGGGAATTACTTGCGCTTTATGATCTTCTTTATTTGTGGTCTGAAGAAGACACCGGTTTTCAATTTTGCCAAAGACAGCTTAAGGAAGAAGTTTTGTAGGTACTTGAATGCCGCAGACTCCTTATCTAAAGCTGTGACAAATTGTCCATTCTTAAGTGCAATGAAGAAAACTATAGTTTCCCGATATCCAACACTGGCTCTCATTTGACGTTGTTCCTTCCCACATTGAACTCTGTCCCACCTGTGGTAGTGTGTCGCCATGTTCCTGTTGTTCCAAAGGCAAAGGAAGCTTGGAAACTTGGTAAAGCCGTCTTAGAGATCCATCAGGAAGGCTACCATTTTGAAGTTTTGGATAACCTCCCAACCATACCTTTCACATTTCAAGCCTTCTCGAAAGATCTTAAGATAGCTGTATTCCTCTTTGGGCTTCACTATGTGAGCCAGGGGATGAGATGGATACATGTTCCTGTTATTAATCAGCGCGGCTTTGAATCTCCTGGATGTGCTGTCGATGAAGGCGCGTCATACGCTGGGATTAAAGGCGATTCCAGTTGCCTCGAACAGACCGGTCACAGTGTGGCAGAAGCAATACACAGGTGATGTTTTCTCAGACCTGCGACTTGCACACTTTCAACTAACAAATTCCACTGCTTGAATTTCGGATTTTTGGACTTTGCAAGACCAAGATTTCTGATCAGATCTTTGAGATCTGGATCTATGACTTTATCCTCTTATGAATTGCTGCTCTTTTCTGAAAACGGCTGCTTTCTCTTTGGGGAAGTGTGTACGGAGAGCTCACGGGAGTGTGGCACTAGGAAGATGAATGAGAAGTTCTGTATAGCGGTCGCATTCTTGCCAGCTCGACGTTTGGAACGGTCCACCCATGTAAAAGTAGCAATTGCCTGAGTGGTCACTTGGTTCCCTCCAAATTCGTGGGATTGCGAATTTCATAGCTATTTTCCCCTCTGTCTATGTCACAAAAGCAAACTTTTGAAGGGAATAATATTCATTTCCTTTGCTTTCTAGACAGAAGCTATGAGAAAATAACACTTACTGAGAAAAGACAAAAGTCAAAATTTTGCTACACAGTGACATGTTTATAAATTTAGGATTAAAAAAATTGTTTTCATATTTATTTCTTTATAAATTGTCAAATGATAAATATTACATTACATTTTTAATACAGTTTTATTAGATTTTATAATGATGTCAATAAAAAATTATTCTTGTAAATAAACAATCTAATAAATAAATAGTTTAACATTTCTTGTAAATTCTGAAGATCAAAAATGTATAAATTTAAATATCATCATATGGTTAATTTTTATTACAATTCTAATCATCGCTTTTTAGAAGAATAAACATTGCTGAGGAGTGAAGGTAGTTAAAATGGACTCTGCGAGTGCAAATATTAAGCACCCAATAAGAATCAACGTCACTAATATTACTTACACGATTTCAAGACGACCGTTACATTTGAAAATGCAGTTCGACAAGCGCGTTGATGCGTGTCAATATATGAATTCGTGTTAGTTTATTTGTAATATATTATTGACGTATGTGTCTGAATTCGGATGAACAAAATATTTTTATTTTAATGTGTAACGATTTGAATCGACTTTCAATCATTAGAATCAATAGGAAAATTTTCCTTTAAAAAGACGAACACTGTTGTCAATATGAAACTTGTCTTTCAAAGGAAAATTTGCCAATATATATTTGAAGCATAGACAAATGATTGTTTAATCATTAGAACAATGAACGAATCTGCAAAAGACTTCATATCTACACACACATAAACACACACACACACATATATATATATATATATATATATATATATATATATATGTTCCTTTTCTTACGTATATAAATGGGTTCTATTTTAAATAGTTTTTTAAAGAGTTTTAAGACACAAAAACATAACAAGTATAACAAATAATGAAACAAAACTCTGTCTCTCTCTATCTCTCCATTTCTCTCTCTCAATATATATATATATATATATATATATATATATATATATATATATATATATATATATATATATATATTTCTGATCATTTCTTGTAAACTCTAGAGTGGGCTGTGCGTAAAAATCCGTGGATAACACCACATCTGGCACCAGCGAACATGCTACGTTCGTAGTAAATTAAAATAATTTTCTTTTCCTTACTAATTCTTGAAATAAAATTCAGCAGGTACCATATGTTTAAATGCTTTATCCATTAAATTGTTATTATGTCAGTGGCTAATTAGTAATTTGAATAAAAGACCGTTTTTCATGCGTACTTAATTAAGCGGCCATTGAGCCATATAATATATACTTTCCGCAGTTTCTTTTAAAGGCTTCCATATGACATTGAACAACGTTTGAACTCCAGGAGTAACTCACCAAATTGTTCAATCGCCAATTCCTCTACCTAATATTTAATAGAACAAGGTTTAAACAAAGACTTGCTGCCTAGATATACCACACACACACACAAACACACACACACGCATACGCACACATGGTCATGCGCACACACACGCACACATGTATACACACACATGGTCATACATACACACATAGGCGCGCATCCACAGACACGCACACATAAATATACACACGCACAGTCATACGGACACGCCCGCGCGCACACACACCCCAACACACACACACATATATATATGTGTGTGTAAAATTTTTCGTACTAAAAGATTTAGCGGACTAATTGATTGATTGATTGATGTGTTTAACTGCATATCAAGACCTCTATGGGTCATTTAGTGCCGAAATTCAATTGAAATATTTTTAACACAATTTTATGGCTTTAATTTTGAACGCAAGTAAATGTCTTCAACTACATATAAAATGTATTGTTGGTATTTTTTCTATATAATGTATTGCTGGTAATTTTACTTTAAAATTGTATTGTAGGTAATTTATTATAAATATTTATTGTTGGTAATTTTATAATAAATATGTATTGTTGGTAATTTTATCATTAATATGTATTTTTATACTTTCATAGTGTTTTGTTTTTGTTTGGGTGTTCATTATTTGCCCATAGCTGGATTTCTAGCAGGTGCTACCAGCCACTTGTTACTTCTAAAAGAATTTATCGAAGAATGGTTTATCCAATTCCTCACTACCTAAATTTGTTTTCTTTTTCAACCACCGCGGCATGTCAAAAAGAAAATAAGCATAAAGAACAAGAAATCATGGAATAAAAACTAAAGTAATAATGCTCACTTGTATTAGTGCTGATTTCACAGATGGCAAAAGTTACCCGCTTAGGAAATTGATACTGATCTAATTTTGAATTTATCGTGAAAGTAACAACATTTTAATGTTATTTCATACTTCTGGTGTATACTGTCGAGTGTGGATTGCCCAATTTCTCACTCACAAAAGCTCTTCTCCATTATCCATCGTGTCATGCCAGTGACAAGACTATTGTGTTAAGATAGTTAGATTCAGAATTTTCAAAAAGACTGTGCGTGAAAATGGTCTGCTCCTTGTAACGCCACAGGAAATACCTACCCCTTTGTCTTCCTCAATCCTTACAAGAGTTAAATCAAACTAAACATGGAGTATTGTTGCCTTATCTGGGGTGGAGCTACCCAGTTCTTACTTTCAAGAGTTCGAAATCGTTTAATTATTTTCCACCTTACAGCCTCTTTCCTCGCAGGCGTAACGTCGCAAGCCTACCGCTACTCTATCGCTATTTCCATGACAGATGTTCCAACCAGTCCCATTCTTTAGAGTCATCAGCTCAGATTTTTGCAGCCAACACCCTACTCGTTACATCATTTCCTAAGTATTCTTTTGGCAAGAATGGCGTTTTACTCCGAAATTTTTTTACCCAAGAACCACTATCTTTAGGAACAGACTCCCGCGTGTATGCTCCCGCGAACACTACAAGCTCTTTAAGTTTAGGCACATATCTTTCTAATCTTCCCTTCCTACATCCTCCACTATCACACAGCTCATTCAGTAACATTCTGACTTGAATGGCTCTTAGGCCTTATATTTGGTAAACTTTAGTAAAAAAAATGAAGTCAGTGGTACACTCGGTGGGAATTCGAATTTTCTTAACGAATACAAGTTCTCCTAATTATTAATGAAATCAAAATAATTATTATGATGCTCATCACAACCAAATATTTATAACACTTCATCATTTTATTATCAATGATTTAGACGGCTGTCAATGATTTAGACGGCTGGTTTTCTGATAGTATTTTTCCTCTACTTTTTAATCGTTGTGAAAATGCGTATGTTTTTGTCCTCGATTGGCATTGAAGAGCGATATCTATTTAATCCATGTTTTGTGTTTTTTCTTATCCTTTCGTTTTTGTTTTGATAGAATTTTGTTTATATTTATTTATACTTTTTTATACTCGTTTTCAAAACATTATTAACTTTTTGTAACCTCAGATTAATTCCTCTTTACCTTTGAAAAAGTGTGTACGCACAAATCAGAACCTGTTATAAAAATATTAAAAGTAATATTTTTGGACTTTGATATTCAAAGAAATTAGCCACTGACACAAGGTAGTAAAGAAAAGCAAGAAGAAAGGACTAAACATCAATCTTAAGGTAGTAGAATGCATGGTTGTCAGCAAAAAAGAACCGCTCAACGTGCAAGTTACAGATTGCAGACACCAAAATCAAGCAAGTTTTTACAGAGGATAGAAAATCCGACACCGAATTCGGAAGACGTTTTGGGACAGCGAAACATACTTTCTGAAAGCTAAGGAATGTATTTCGAAACAGGAACAAAGAAAAGAGTATATAACTGTTACGTAACATCGGTCCTCTTATATAGCAGCGAATACTGGACAATCTCATCACAGATTAAGAATCTGAGTAAAAATGGAAACAAATAGAAGTTTTTAAAATCTTTTCACCCCAATCAAGGCAATAATGCCACTAAGACACAAAGGGTTATTAGGAGTGAAAGTGAATGAGAAGACTTTAGTAAAGAAAAACGACAATATAAGAACAGCATTCAGGAAGACAGAAGATGGCGATGGACATATTTTAAAAAAATTGTATGTAGCAGAGAAGCAAGAACTCGGAAGTGAGTTCCGCAGGTGAGAAGTGCGAGAAAATAAACCATTAGAATAGAACTTACGGATGCATAAAGCTATTTTAACAGTAAAACTATGAGACCTTTTTGATAATTCATTCTTTGGATTTTGTCTTATAATTAGAATAAAAAGAAAGAGATAATTGAAATTTCGAAGGCACATTTGAGGAAATAGGCTTATAAAATTTTATATTCTCATGACATATTGAAGTCAAGATGGACAGAAGAAAGCGGAGCATAAAACTTAGCAAATGACCTTGTGTAAATGGTTGGCGGAACAGGGATTAGGAGAGATAGCGAAAAGACAAAATTTACTATGAGCTATAAAGGACAGGAAATTGCGGAGAGCCATGATCACCCACATCCTGAAGAGACACTGTACATAGAAGACGAATAGAACGTTTTCATATGTAAATATTTAAATATATCGTTTCAAAATACGAGGGGACACTGGAAGAAGAAAAAAAGGAGGAGGAGGGGGAGGAAGAGGAGGATGGTAGGGGGAGGAAGAGGAGGATGGTAGGGGGAGGAAGATGAGGATGGGAGGGGAGGAAGGAGGAGGAGGGATGGTGGAAGGCGTAGGGGGCCATCCACTCATTGTAGACAGAGTAAAAAATCTACTTGTCGTGGTATGACTTTCAGAAGAGAATATATAAAAATGAAAACGTGAATATATACGCAGTCATTGTTTTGCGGTATCAAAGTGTGATTGTTTTAGGCATTTTATTGGCATGGAGATATTTTCGCTGCATGATTCTTTTAATTCTGCATCTTTACCTTCAGGAACAACAATGGCAACCCTACTGGAGTTTTGCTTAGTTACAGTGGCCGATTTTGATGCCGTCCACCTATTTGGCCCAGTACCGATCCTAGGTGAGTCCACAATATCTATACGGTTATCTATACGGTTTAGAAGAAACAAATGCTGTACGTATAAAGACTGGCGAACGTGCAACACCGTACGTAAAAAGGTCGAATAAAACATTTAGTTGATCGATTTCAGATTCACAGAAAGAAAAGTCAAAAAATGAGAAAGAAACTGAGGTGAAGAGTAGAGAAATCAAATAAGAAGATCGGATCTTATTTTTGGTGTTTAATTATTGATGATTGCAATCAGATATGAACCTTTACACGTGGAGTTGTCTAAGAGTGCGCATGTTTTGTCTCCTTTTCTTATGTATTGAATGCGTTGAAAAATCGCTGGCGGATAAAGTCAGACAATTTCAGCGTGGAATCTTTTAGCTTTTGTTAAAGGCAAATGTACAAAAATGCGAAATGCACGATCCTGTGTTAGGAAAGAAATGCATACTTTCCTCAAAAACAAAATAAAACAAAACAAAGAAAAATCTCCAAAGATAAAGCCTCATGAAGTTTTCCTCATCAAATATACAGGTGCCTTTTATCGTCAATGCAGGCGTGGAAGAAGAAAAAATAGAAAGAAAAAAATCTAAAATAACAAAAAACA
>CAHIKZ030004333.1:395000-457500 GCA_903632075.3 Acanthosepion pharaonis | reverse complement strand
ACACACACAGTGACCGACAGTGACTCAATTCGCTTTTGCCGAAGAGTCTCGCTATATCAGCTATAATAGTCACTGTTTACAAATCCACACCTCTTCCCCAGAGAGCTCAACTGAAATTAATTTTTTTCAGGGGCCAATATAAATTCATCCACAGACAGACTATTTCGCTGTTTCACAGCTCTTCAGTGTGGCTAGACATCCGGTTGCCTCTAGCTTGGATCGAAACCCGATATACACTACTGATGATGTCTTTTTTTTATGATCCGTAATAGTAAGCAGTTATCAATGTTGTAAAAACTTGGCATTCATAATTCACGGATCAATTTGAAACTATATATGTATTACGAACAGGACCCCCACATTCTTAAATAAAAAATATCTTTCGTTCCTGAGAAATGTCGTGCGTAAAGGAAAGTTTAATCAATGCAAATCTACGCATCCTCCCCCGCCCTCAAAAAAAAAAAATCAGTGATTTTAATTAGTGCCACCCACACAAGTTCGCCACAGATATGCAGAAAAAAGAGAACCGTCTCACGCCCTCAACCGGTTACGGGAAGTTAAACAACAGTGACTCGGTTGCTGATTACAAAAAATAGTAGGCGACCAAGAACAGGCCTATCCCCTGCAAACACAACAGCTGCACAGGAAGCCTTCGTACGCAGTTCAATCAAGCGATTCGGCTCATAACTTGGTTTTCTAGGAGCTAATAATATTAAATGTGGATAATCTTAAATACATAGTAGAGAATGCGACTATAGATGCTGATTCTGCAGATGCTATCTCGTGAAGATATAACCGCACTTATTGATGCTTACCTCAATTTCCCGGAAATAAAAAAAAATATCCCGGAACCTAAGAGTCACACTTTAGTGGCTTTCAGTGACGAGGCAACTTACCACGTTAGTAGACGCATGAACAAACACAGCTGAATATTCTGATGTACTCAGAATCCTCATATCATCCGTGAAGACGAACGAAGCGGTCCTAAGGTGAATGCCCGATGTGCAGTCGTCGCGATATGAACGGTAATACCGTATTGTTTTGAAAAGAACACAATCACTGTTCTTGATATGTGTGGTAATAAAATATCTCATCTCCCCTGTCGCTTGTAACCATCCATCACAATAAAATAAACGTTTTTCAATATTAAAACAGAATGAGTCAAATAAAGCTTCATAAGCTTCTACTTAAAGTTGTTACTATATTACATCTTAAACATGATTAAAAGAAGAAAACTACATACAAACCCAACTTACTGAATTCTTACAGTTGTCTCTCCACCGAGCTATAGGCTATTGCTGTCCGTCAGTACCATGTCAGAAAATTTGGAAAGCGATGGTTTAGAAGATGAGTGTTATTTGGCATAGCCAGCATCTATTCTTAACCTCTGTGTGATTTTTGGATATACGAGATGGTAAAAGAGATGTGATTGCACCAATATCCAGAGAAATATGGCTAAAACAAGTTGAAAAAGATTCCTGGTATATCCTAATAGAATAGTTTGAACAGTTGGAGAAAGTGTGAAATCATAATAAAGGTTCTGCTTTACCAATACAGGTAATTTGTTACACGTGTGTGTTAATAATATTTTGAATCGTTGTGTTTATATATATAAGCACACAACCACGCGCGTATATATATATATATAAAATGAGCAGAAGGGAGCAGACAAGACTCTAAAATTCTCTTTTCAATAGGTCTTTTCAATAGGTTTTAAGAAACCAATTCCATGAAAAGAAAAGCATCTCCAGAACATTATACTGAACGGATGCTTGACAGTACTTACTGCTAAATTCAAAGAGCTTTCAAAGCTTCTTCGGATTTTAGATCGCATTTCCTTTGAATTTAGTTCAACTTTCGTTTCATCGGAGAAGAGAACATTTAGTAAAAAATCGAGTGAGTCACTTTTATCGAACAGCACTATATATATATATATATATATATATAGTCATCCACAGACAGACTGTTTTTCTGTATCACAGCTCACCAGCATGGCTAGACATCCGATCGCTTCAGGCCGGGACCGAAACCCGACCCACTTGTTATCACTCACAGATTCTAACCTCTAGGCCATCGATGCACGAAACAGAAATTTTTGCGTATTTATATTTCATAAATACACCATTCACTTAGAGAATTCAATCGGCTTGAAGCGTGTTGCATTGTCAGCTGTAGTAGTGACTGTTTACAAATTCGCTTTACTCGCTACAGTACACTATCGATTAAATTATTTTATCTAGAGCTAATATCGTCATCCACAGACTGTTTCGCTGTATATTTGAATCCATATATATGCCAATAGAAACAAGACGAGATATCCCTAGACATGGCAAAGGGAATGAGAACAGTATACCGCGTCGATTAAATAACGGGTTCATTTCAGAAGTCCCTGTTTAAGTTTCCCAGATCAGTATACACCTGACGATGGTGGGGGATTGAAAAGACTGAAGGGTTGTGAAAACAACACAGATGAGGACAATACTCCGGATATATATATATATATATATATATATATATATATATATATATATATTGCTCCTCACCTCAGAAATTTTAGAAATTTCAGACAGAAAGTGAAAATAAAAAGAGATAAATTGTATCTACACCAATACTCAATGAATGGAGTAATTATCTGCTATGAAAATCAGCATTAGAAATCTTTTTTTTTATTTTTGTTTTTCTCTCTTATCTGGTCTTGAAACATTCATCATCATCAGATAGGGTGAAGTTAGCGGAAGTGCGATTTAAACATATTAAGAATACCGAATGATTAATGGCGATATTGTCATATTCTTCACGCATTTCGTCACATTCACATAAACAAAATGCATCCCATTGAAAACCGATTCCTCAACTCGATTCCTTTTATAGATCGTGCTATAAAGCGAAACAATCAGTTTTTTTTTATCTTGATGAACATCAACTCGAAAACACCGAACCTGATTTCAACACTGGACATTGTTTTTCTCCATTTATCTTCTTGAAACTAAACTGATGTTCATGAAGCACTGATGGGCGACTAACGAACTTTGATGAAGGGTTTCAGTTTAATTAGCAGTTGTTTCAGCACGACGACATTATCACTCGTCAATCTTTCCCACTTCTCCAAGGAAAAGAGAGAGAAATCAGAAGGTGTGGTTATGTCCGCTAAGATATATTTTCACTGTAAAGAAAGAATTAAAGTAAGAAATAGTGTTATTGGAACTCTTTTCACAATTACCACTTCTAGAGTCTTTTTTTATAAACGAATTCGGTGAGGAAATAAAGTTCGTAATGAGTTGCAATCAGTTTTCGTGTGAAAAGGGACGTAAAAATATCAGATCAAAGTACCGAGTTTTCTGTCAAAAAGTATTTCAATACGTCACTGAGGAAAAGAGATTTCGTTATAGCTCAGTAGTTAGGATTACAGAGAATTTCGATATGGTCTTGTTGTTGCTATTTGTGTGCAAGTAAATCTGCGCACAGATGAAGAAGAGACTTGAAGAAAGAGAAATGTGTTTCTAAATATGGCTATTGAGAAAACCATGAACTGAACATGTGAGCAACGACAAAGTTTTAGAGAAAATAGAAACAAAAAGATATTTATACTTAACGTCAGAAAAATGCAGCTAAAATTCTAGGTTACATAACGAGGAAAGAAAGCTTAGAAAATTTGATACTCACATGATATATTGAAGGCAAGAGGGACAGAGGAAAACAGCGTGTAATCTACTTAACAAGCCTAAATGTTTGGCAGAACAAATTTTAGGAGAGATAACAAAAAGATAAAATATACTAAGAGCTACAAAGTACAGGAATGTGTGGAGAACCACAATCTCCTACGTCCTGAAGGAACACAAAACACATAATAAGAACAATAAATGAGGAATTAAACAATATCTACGAAAAAGCTAAAAAAGGCATATATATATATATATATATATATATATATATATATATATATATATATATATATATATATATATATATATATATATATATATATAAGATTAACATAGTGGTGGACACATCATTTTATGGTGTTGATTTCAGGCTGTGAGAAACTCACCAGAATCAAGGGAAGGTGAATACATTGTAATAACTGCTAAAGAGCATAGACTTCCAACATGCCATTATATATATATATATATATATATATAAATCCATTATATCGAATGAAACGTGTGTGTATACAGTCTACATTCAACATCATCACTTGATAAGACACCAGAAGTGTTGAAACAAAATGCCTATTTTTGTAGTGATTTTTAACATAATTATGTTATAATTTTTAAATAAATAATTTTATTCGTTCTACTCTGTATTGAGCACTCTTTTAATAGCAATTGTTGGTTATTGGAATTTATTCCGTATGCACCAATCATGTACTTGTATATATATATATATATATATATATATATATATATATATATATATAATATATATAATATTTATTATAGTGATTAAAACTAAAAAATATTGAAAATCGCTACACATTAGCTTTCATGTTTCAGCACTGAAATAAGAATTGAATTCTTGGAATATAATGTTAATTTTTAAGAACAAAACCAAGAAAACATGATGGGAAAATATCATCCAAATTGAGAACATAGAATATGGTGGTGGACAAACCAATTTATGGGGTTGATTTCAGGTAATGGGGAATTCACCAGAATCAAGGGTATACATTGCAATATCTACTAATGAACTTAGACTTCCAACATGCCATTATATATATATATATATATATATATATATATAATATCCATTATATTCATTCATATATAAATATATATATATATATATATATATATATATATATATATATATATAATTATTCATTATAGTAGATTAAAACAAAACCATTTTGTAATGTAAATCGCTGCACAATAGCTTTTATATTTCATTACTAAATTGTTTTTTAAACGATTGTAAATAACTGGTGAGTAAATGATTATTTTTAATTTCAACAACAGAGTACCACCCTCTTTTTTCGGAAGAGAAGAGAAGACGAGATAACAACAAATCAGAATTGAAAAGATGCTTGTGGGTTTATCCTGATTAACCAATAAGGTGTCAGACCTACGCTAAATTCAAAATTAACCTAGAAAAAAGGGGAATCTTGATCAGAGTAAAATGTTATCTGAGATAGAATCCTAGACACGGCCATAAGTGGTAGAAAAGAAATTGATACAGTTTATAAGTGAGTGGCAACCTTGTATCGTAATTATGAGCAAATATAACTTCTCTCTTTTTTTTATAGGAAGCTAAGGAGAAGAGTAGGAAAATAATCAAACGTATAGCTAATTGTGACATAGATTTTGTAGCTAATAATTAAAAGGCTTCTTTAAGAAACTAGTGATTACAACTTAAGTGTTTAAAAATAAAAAATGTGTAACATTCATATAAGATGTTTATAATGCCAACTAAACAACAATGCATAACTATATTAAGTTTAAAGAAAATAAAATAATAATTCTTAGAAGTTGCACAGCAATTTACTTACCAATTATGACCATATGAAATAGTACTATCAAATTCAAAGTTTAATCATTGAAATATATATACATATATTGTCAAAATGTATATTTATAAGGGAAAACTGCTCAATATCAAAGATAGAGGTTTTGTAAATACAGAGAGTATAAGTATAGAGATCAACTCTGTTTTTGTGACTGCAAATGCAATTTTAAGGCCAATTACTGTGACAATTATGTTTTTATATCAAGATAAACTCCTACAAAATGATCAGAAATTATTTGCAAATACAGACAGAGTGAACAAGAAGACGTCAATCCCCCTTCCATCCACCAGCATGTGGCCTTCTAGCTTTTCTGATTTGATTCCACCACGGTGTCTGCCCCACAATAGCAAAGACCTGGTAAGGACCATCAGTTTGAATGAGAACGGCCTGATCCGGGAAAATTCTTCATTTTAAAAATTCTGACAAATTTTGCCAGCGATATCTTTTACAATTTTTAATTGCAGAATAGGGATATTTCTTTTTTTTTTTTTTTATAAATTTTATTCTGTGGTCTGAGGGAAAAGCTAAATCTACTACTTTCCAAGAATTCTTCTCATTGGTCACGATGACTAGACCTGTTCTTCTGTTTTCTTGCGGGAATGCATTTCAGTTCCAATGTCTCAGAGAATTATATGATTTAAATAATACAAAGCTGATTCTGGTTTGCGTATAAGACCGTTATTTAGATTAACGCCTTGTTGTTAGCAAAAGGTTCCCAATGGGTCACCATAACTACCCAGTCATGTATATGTTTTCGCTTTTACTCACAGCATTGATGGGAATCTATACAAGAAATCATAAGGAAATTAGAAAAGTGAGAAAAAATGACTATCGACGGTAAGAAGACAGAATGTGTGGTTGTCAGCGGAAGCAAAAGCGTGGGGAGGAGTTACGAATTGGAGACATGAAAATCAAGCAACTTCAAAAATTTAAATAACTAGGACGTATTTTAGAAGTGGACAGAAAATTCAACTCCGAAATCAGAAGGCACATTGAAATAGCGAAAGATACCTTCGTAAAGATAAGTAAATTATTAAGAAACAAAAATATTTCGTTGAGAACAATTTTTTGGTTCCTAACGCAATAGAGTACTGAACCGTTATGTAATATCAATCATATATGACAGTGAATGCTGGAAATCACTTCACAGGTTTGAAGCTACAAAATTGTAGCTCTACAGAAGAATGCTGATAAAATCAGGGACTAAACATGTGAGTAACGAAGAAGACTTAAGGAAAAAGGGAAAAAAAACAAAGAAGGACACTCAAACTTAGAATCAGAAAGATAAATTTGAAATTTCTAAGCACACAATGAGGAAAGATACGTTGTGAATTTGGAGCACACGAGGCCTATTCAGGTCAAGAAGGATAAATGAAAACAGCGAATGAGCTTTTTGAAATGAAAAGCAGAATAGGAATTAGAAGGGATAGCTAAAAGACAAATATTATTGGGAGCTAGAAAAGACAGGAAGTTGTTGAGAGACCTACTTTTTCACGTTCTGAAGGGACATGGCACATAGGTGTCTTTGTCCAACAGTATTCTTAGATTTTCATTTGTAATTACAGTGGAGCTGACGACAAAAACCGGGTTACAACGGGGACGTTAAAAGGGAGAACCATGGACGACACTTCGCTTTCTCCATTACCTAAATTCTAACAACAACGTTTCCGTCTTGCAGTTGAACGAAGTCCATATAAAACCAAAGTAATTCCTCCTACTGGTTCATATATATATATATATATATATATATATATATATATATATATATATATCTCTTCAGCAGTCTTCAATATTACAAATTGTTTCCGCTTTCTTGTAACATCCTATTAGGCGAAAAAGTTTAATACTAAGAACTAGCGACTGTAAGAATGATGGCCAATCCACTCGGCTATCAATTGGCTTTTTTTCCGATTTGAATTGTTTATTGAATGTGTCTGTGAAAATCGTTTTTTTATGGTTGCTACTAATGAACGCCGTGTAGGCACAAAGGAAACCTACATGTGGTGACCTGGGGGCTTCGGAGTTGTTTCTGATTAATTTTTACCAATCTAATTTGTCAAAAACATTGGTTGCTAAGTTCATCTTAAGCAATGGAGGAAGAACAGACAGAAACCAGCAGTTTTTCATTCCCAGATTACGTCAATGGTAATATTAATATGGGCCGTTATCTTACAGTGCCTAAGAAAAGTTTTTAGCCAGGAGAAATAAACTACATCCAATTTCAAAATTTAATTACGTAATCCCTATTCAACATAAACAAACAGTATTTGGAACTAGTATGGAGTAGGTCCTCCGTTTGCTAGTTTCAGTGATTGTATTCAATTTTTCATGGATTTGATCAAGTTATCAGCAATTGTCTGTATTGTGGGGCTCGCCCCTTGTACACAAGATGAACTCATCCAAAGTATACTTATACTACGGGGAGATAGCGTGACAAAAACGTCGAGTCAGGGTGTTCACCTAGAGTTATACGAGAGTCCAGAAAGAGAGATAATTACGGCTTCACTTAAAGAGACTTGTACATATACTTTTCTACTAACCCGCATTCCTGGACTACTAATCTTCATTTCAAGTTTGTATTCTTACGTTTAATACACATATTTTTCTATTTCAATTACTAGCGTTGTTTATTTATTTGTGCAGGATTTCATCCCCGGGATCCACAACAGTCTGATCCATATTTTGTCACTCTTTTAGCAATGTTTCTTTAAGGGTTGCCACTGACGTGATTTTGGTTGCATGCTCAAGAGGTCTTTGGTCAAGTTGCTCCCAAACGTGCTTTATTAGATTCATGTCAGGACTTTGCGCTCATCATCTTGCGGCCTCAGCCGAGATTGAACTCACCAATACTTTGATTGGTGTAGTTCATAATCTTGTCAAGTAGCAGAATTCTTGATGTTTCGCTAGGGCTATCAAGGGTGTTTTTATCGTGACACCAACACTAAATGGATTGCCAACCAAGGCTCAGAGAGACTCCATTCACCCTCCTCTAAGAGCAGGTTTGAATTCAGAGTTTTCCTTCTCCTAGACCAGTTGCCATCCAGGGCTATAGAACCCAGTCTGTCCTGCTATTTACCCATAGAGGGAGAAGAAAGAGGATTCACACCTTTCCCAAGGGTGTTAGCACGTAAGTGAATGTAATGGATTCGACTGGAATTCGAACTCGGCTCTCCGATTCCTCAATCCAAGCAGCTATCCATTACTCCACCGTGCCTCCTGACTTTGCGCTACCTATGGCAGTGACTTAATTCTTGGCGATTCCTTCCAGGAATTTGATCGTATGACATGGCGCTCCATCTTCTTGCAAAAGGTAGACATTCTTGTCAATCAGATTGGCTTCAAATAATGGGAGTAGTCCTTTCTCTAATATTTGACAGTATTTTGAACCATTCAACCACTCGTCAACAAAAATCAGCTCAAACAGCTCCAAAACAGACAGCGCTCCACACCATTACTCCAATCCCTCTATGTTTCACGGTCGCCTGCAGACATTTAGTGTTCCAAGTCTCATCCAGATTTCTCCAAACATAAACCAATCTCGAATTCGAGTAATGGCAGAATTTACTTTCAACTGACCAAATTACAGACTGCCAAAATTTATAATCTTTGCTCTCGAATTCTCTCGCTCAGTCTATACGAAGGTTCCTGTTAACCTCTGAAATCCGGGGCTTCTTTCTTGCAACACTTCTTTGATAGCCTAGCTCTTTCAGAGTCTTTCTCACCGCATATAGCAACATTTCCATGCTGTTGGCGACAACTTTGATGCTCTGGCAATTGTTTCTGATGACTTCCCTATTCAGCCCACCTTTCGTTCACTCAGAACTGTTTGATGATTAACGTCGAAAAACCTAGTAATTTCTCTATTTGACTTGCCACACTGACGCCATCTTGATATTTGCCCACGTTGAAATTTGACTAATTTCCTTACTTCCAGGAAATGTATATATATATATATATATATATATACTGATATATTATAATCCATATATGGGATAATATGATGCTATGCGAGTTATTGATTTTATGAAATTTTATTTTTTTTCATTTTTAATACATTCAATAAAAAATTTGGAAAATTTCCCATTTGCATGTGCTAACTTTTAAGCAGCGATGAAACAACCTTTTTCATATATTCCTTACCCTTTTTTCCTTCCGTATGTCTTACCCACCTTCCCAACAGGAATAGAACCTGTGATACTTTTTAAAAATCTACTTAACGAACGAATCAAGACCATTTGATATTAATTATCCCTTTATAAAGAAAATAGGTAAGTCAACACAAACAAAAGTACCCGCGAGTTTATAGTAATGAGAAATCATGTATGTCGATATTTCTTAGATGATGTATTGTAACTACATTATTTACATTGTTCTGGTAATTGTTTACATCTTTATTGTCATATTCACGACGTTTCGGCCGTTGTACTCTCTGGTCTTATTCAGGTGATGCTCATAACCCAGTGGATAAAAGTGTTGGTTTAAGTAATGCAAAAGTGACAAATTGTGAATTCAATACCTGGTAAAAGCAGAAGGGTACAAAAAGTCGGCGATTTGAATTACTAAAGCAAAATAACTGAAACTGAGATATCCATAAAAGGCATGGCACGTGGAACTAGAAAATCTACCCCCGTAAAAGAAATAAATTGGAATTTCTAACGTATATCGCCTGAAGAAGGCCGGAGCGTACAACGGCTGAAACATTCTGAATATGACAATAAATATAAGGACAACAGTCCCAACAATGTAGTGTAAATAGAAATAATATATTAAAAATCCATTTAAATTACTGTGTTTATGTTTCAGGTAAGAATATGAAGCTAGCCTATACAGATTTGAGGAAATTCTAACGAGAGATGTGCATCTCTTAAGTAGATATTTGCGACTTGCCTTATCATGACGATTTCTTGTGACGAAATTGGTGTAATTTGTTGAGCGCCATATAAACCTCTATGGGTTATTTAATGCCGAAATCTAAATATACCGCAGGTAATTTTATGCTTTCAACTGCAAATACGATGGACATAATTGTATACTCTCAGGGTGAAGCTATGTCTTTTTAGATATATGCTTTATAGATCATAAATTGTATTCTTGGCAATTTTACTACACACATATATATATATATATATATATATATATATATATATATATATATATATATATATATATATATATATATATATATATATATATATATATATATATATATATATATATATATTTAATTGATTATCATTTTGCCATAAAATGTATTGGATATTTTATTATAAAAAATGTGCTGTGGATTTTTGTTTGGAAGTTCACTATTTGTCCATAGCTGGGACTCTAACAGGTGCTACCACCACGAGTCAGAGTGAACCTGGGAACAACGGCAGTTAAGAGGTGGTATCACGCCCTTGAAAACCTCCAATCGTCTTCCTGCTGGTATGTAATTAATCGTCATATCCAAGACTCGTCGACCGTGGCCAAATTGGTAATAGTATCTTTCAGCCATATGAATGGTTTCTCTGATGGAAAAGTTTCGATTTCTGTCCGAATATACATTTTTCTTTAATGGAGCCGGTTGATAATATATTCCACGAGGCCGGTTGATAATATATTCCACGAGGCCGGTTGATATTAATTTTACTGTATGATGAAAAAAACATGCATATTAACGGAAACGCTTGTACCTACTAAAAATGGCGTTTATAATAATAATAATAATAATAAGGTATGAACACCACCCAGACCCGGTTATGGAGATAGGACCTGTCACAATTCTATGGGACTACACAATACACACTGACAGAACAATCAAAGCCAACCGCCCAGATATTGTTATTAAAGACCACAAACAAAAAAGTGCCTTCTTATTGATATGGCAGTCCCTGCTGACTGCAATGTATCTTTGAAGATATTCAAAAAGCTGTCAAAATACAAGGACATTGAAATAGAAATCTCGAAAATGTGGCATATGGGAACATCAACAATCCCTGTTGTAGTTGGAGCCCTAGGACTGGTTGGAAAAGATTGCAGTAGACTAATTGAAGGGATTCCTGGAAATCCATGCCTCAAGGAGATACAAAAAATTGTTCTAACAAGTACAGCCCACACTTTATGAAGGGCTTTATCTATGTAATTTTTTTTTCTTTTTGTCAGTGGTAAGTGTCATGATGCCATTTCTAACCTTAGGTCCCTGGGCGGTACCCGGAAAGAAATGTGTAAACGCCAGAAATCAAAAAAAAAAAAAAAAAAAAAAAAAATAATAATAATAATAATAAAAATAATAATAATAATGATGTTGGATAGAAAAATCCATTCTAATAAAAATACACAGATTTTTCTAGAGAACATTTGAACTCCTTTATGTTTTATGCGTTACATGATTACCGGTGTTGAGGGTTTATTCCAATATGACAATGCAACCCACTAAGTGGCGATGCAAAACTGATGCCAAGAGCACTCGTATAGTATTTAGTTATTCTATTGGTTTTTGCGTTCACCAGATTTAAACCCTGTTGAGCATATGTGAACATGTTTCAGATTTCAGTAAATTTCCTGCAGCTGCACACAACAAAGACAATTCAAACTTATAGAATTAAAGACTTTGAACGTGACTGCATAGATATTCCCACGCAGAACATCTAGAACCTCGTAGACTTCATGGCAGGTGATAACGTCACAAAAATATTATGAAAATGAAATAAAACGTCACATAACAATTGGTTGGAAAGTAATAAAAACTGATGTATAATGAAAAGGGCCTTGCTTAAAACGCAAAGTGTATAATGAATATATAATGGCAGCTATGAAGCATAGCAATATTGCTTACAAATAAACTTAAAAACACAGAAAATTGCATAGGCTAACATATAGAAATCAATGAACATGGATCAGGAAAATAAACCCAAATAAGCGAATTCAATGACATTCAATGACAAAAATGAAGGTGGATAAGACATAAGTAAAGAAGAAAAGGTAAGGAATATAAGAAAAAAGTTTGTTTGATCGGCGCTTAAAAGTTAGCACATGCAAATGGGAAATTTTCCAATTTTTTATTGAATGTATTGTACAGTCGGTATGACGCTTGCGTTGTATCGAAACGGTACGGCTTCGATTCACGGTAAAGGATGCACACTGCTGATGTCCCAAATATAGGACGAAACGGCTGTCCAGTGCTTTCTGCATTCTGTTGAGGATTCTTCTAGACTCGTTGAATTACTATAATTTGCCTAAATCCACAAAATTCTATTATATATATATATATATATATATATATATATATATATATATATATATATATATATATATATATATATATATGAGGGTCATTCAATAAATAAGGTGAATTTTTTGCGGTATAAAGACTTCTAATACAGATAGAAGCTTACTTTTTAAAACTTTTTTTTTTTTCTTTTTTTCACATGGATTTAATTTCTTTTGCAGATTAAAAAAAAAACAAACTTTGAGAGTTTTGGCGATTAACAAAGATGTCCGACCAAGAAGCATGCTCCAGGATTGAACAGCAGTCAGTTATCAAGTTTTTTGGTTGCTGAAGGTGCAAACCAGTTGAAATTCATAGGAGAATGTCAACTGTGTATGGTGCCACATGTTTCAGCCAATAAAATGTCTACAAGTGGGCTAAATTGTTTAAAGAAGGACGGAGCAGTGTTGAGGATGAAGACAGGCCTAGGGAGGCCTACAGAAGTGAGGTCTCCTGAGGTGATCGAATAAGTCAATGACCTCATTCAGTCTGACAGAAGAACTACTGTGAACTGCTGAGGCAGGTCAAGAAAGACATGAAGAACAAAAACGAAGGGTTCATCAGTCAGAAGGAGTCATCTTGCATCATGACAACGCAAATCCTCACACAGCAGCCCAAACGGTGCAGACCATCAACGAGCTGGGCTGGGAACTGCATCCTCATCCCCCTTACAGCCCAGACCTTGCCCTTCAGACTTTCACCTGTTTGGTCCCTTGAAAGCGTTCACGAGAGGCCCGAAGTTTAAAAGTGACGATGAAGTCAAAAGTGTTGTGAGCGACTGGCTGAGACATCAGTTCAAAGATTTTTACGCTGAGGGAATACGGAAGCTTGTGCACAGATGGGAAAAGTGTGTGACAGTGCTGGGAGACTACGTTGAAAAAAAAAAGAAAAAAAGTAAGCTTCTATCTGTATTAGAAGTCCTTATACCGAAAAATTCACCTTATTTGTTGAATGACCCTCGTATATATATATATATATATATATATATATATATATATATATATATATATATATATATATATATATATATATGTGTGTGTGTGTGTGTGTGTGTGTTAATAAAAAAGACAAGAAGAAAAACTATCATTAGCCGACGAATTTCGTCCTCTGAGTGACTTTACCAAGGCTGATGAATGATTTTTTTTACACGTGTTTATATAAAAATGCAAGAATGTCATTGTCTTATGAAGGCTTTTAAATTTCTAAATGTTTGACTGACCTTTCAACCACAAAGCATGCCTTTTTTTCAACTTTTAGGCGGAGTAAATTGCGTCATGGTGCTCTTTTTTTTTTTCACAGAGGGTGCACATCTGACACTACTATTCTGTGCAGTCGATGAACTCAAAAAAAACAAAACAAAAAAAACGCGCATGCACGAAATTAGAATACAAAATGGCCACAATTTATCCATCGCACCATATATATATATATATATATATATATATATATATATATATATATATAACAACATACAGTTTAGAAATATAGATTTAATCATGAAAAAATGAGTCACGCCAAAAGAAATAAAAAGATCAACTATGGTATATTTGGATAATAACGTTCTTAAAGCAAGTAATCAGGTTTAAAGAATTTCTCATGGTCGCTATTATTGCTACTAAACTCTTCTCGTATAAAAACTAATTTCAATCTCGTAATTTCTCGTTAGCTTAAATTTTTAAAATACCACTTAAATTTAAAGCATATATAGCTCTAGTTATTCTAGCAATGCATATCATTCATATCTTAAAAACAGATTTTATATTATATTTGTCCCTTTGATCTTTGTTCGCTTAGAAGTTTAGCGGTAGGTAAGACGTAAAATGTAACAAATGTTAAAATTATTATATATTTTATTTCCAGCTGTGCTATGATAGTAATCGCTGTTAGAAGAACTGGTACTTGAAACCAGTTGGGTAAGAAAAAGTAAACATCTTCCCTTTAATTGTACGCAGAACTCCGTCTTAAGAAAATATTCTGTTTTTTTTTTTTTTCAATTTCCCAGAAGACATAACTTCAGCATGTCAATTGATAAATGATCAACTGGCTGAATTTATAGAAAGTTTTTATTTATACAGATATTAAGGTCGATACAAAAGCACCGATCAGATGATAAATAATACTTGCTTGCGCAAATATAAATTGGTTTTTAGTTTAATCAACAATAACAAATATTTGTTTGTTGTTTCTACTCTAGGTCGGAATTCATATGCACGGGGAAAGAATTATTTTCTGGAATAAAAGGTTGCCAGGTTCAATGAATGAAATCATTTTTTTAAGTCTTCGCGAAAATAATATTGGAGACTAAAACAGATAAAAGTTTTAAAATATTTATATTTCTAGTAAACTGAAAATTCCTATTTTTCCCCAAATTGGTCAGCACGGCCCGGCCATGATGATATAATAATGCAGCATTGAAATTTGCCCCACTTTCTGTTTGTATGTGACAAGTAAATCTCATTACACAGATTTAATTTGATCTTCTGTTGAAATTGTAAAAGCAAAGAATCTTTATAAACGTTTATTAATATCGAAATAATTTCTTCATGAGAAAAAAAAAGAACATGACTATTTGGTATTTATGATAGAATGCTGAAAATTTCTCAGTCTGACCTCCTCAGAATCTGTCAGGAAGTTTTCCGGAATTAAATTCAGGCAGATTGAATAAAGAATAGAATTATGATTGAACCAACAAAAAACGTTTTTTTAAATGAGGCATTTACTCATAACTAACCAAATCCTCGTCTTAAGAATATTTCTCTTAATAATAATTATGAAATAATTCAACGATGTTATTTTATTCATGGTGACTAAATTTTTGGCAATTGTCTTACACGGTTTCTGTCAGTATCTGTCTATATTTCTGAGATAAGGTATTTTGTACACTATTTACATTATTTGGACTATTGTCTTCATCTTTGTTGTTTTTTTAAACAAAGATGAGGACAATAGTCCGAATAATGTAAATAGTGTACGGTTTCCATCGTTAGATACAGTGCGTCTGAAAAATGGCGTTTTATTGCTGTCACCATTGCTTCTCAACCATTTTGGCTAAGATCAAGTGTAGTATCTGTTGTTATCAGTTTAATCTGATTCTCCCTCTCTCTTCTTTATCTTTCCTTCTTTCTTTTTTCTTTAATTCATTCATTCATTTTTTTCACTCAAACCAAGTGATCTCTTTTCCTCTCTTTCTATAGTTCATTATTTTTTAGGTATTTCCATAGTGTAACTGCCGTAGGAACTAACAAACAGAGGGACAAGCACAATTATGATAGGATAATAAATACATAATTAAAATAGTTTGGAGACAAATTTTAAGTCTATTGTTTAAAAAATAAGCTATTCACCTTTTGGTTAGTTAATTGACCATTTGGAATTGTTATATTGTCTTTTTACTTTTCCATCTCAGGTTGCAAAGTAAAAAATATAATGAAAGAAAATCATAAAAGTAAGATATTTAGCTGGTTAAGCAATATAAAATGATGAATGTAAGGTTTTAATGGAACTGATGTTGTATGGTTCCGGGATATCATCTTCTCAACATCAAGCTGAAAGTCAATGATAAACCTTAGATCCCTGCATTTAGTAATTTTCGATTTGTTTCTTTACTTGAAAAGAAGATGGACGGCTGCATAAAACTTCGGAATGCAAAATATGATGTTAGGATGCATCAGGTTGAGAATTGTTTGTTCCATAGTGCAAGTGGTCAGAAATGATTTCTGTAACCAAAAATCCTGCTATGATGTCTTGAAATTTGGCCTCAGCTCAATAGCATTTTGAAGTAAAACCGAATTTTCACCATTTTGCATCTCATTGTTGATATCTAGAAATAGTCTGATATCATAGTCTGGAATTTTAAGGAAAAAAAGATCCTAAAATCTGTCAGGCATCTCATCCAAGAAGGCCCCAAATACTTGGTATCATTTCGTTTAATTCAGGGGGACTTGAAAACAAATCGCAATATTATATTTGAATAACTAACTTAGAAAGAAACATGGGGTGAATTGATTTGACCTTGATAATGCCAACCTCGTTTTTTGCAGTTAAAAAAATAACCTCATTAAACTTTGTGAGCAAATCGGACAAGTAAGCAACTTCACTTTTGATGATTTTTAATCTCTAGTCTACACCCGCTCGCATCTGAAGTGTCGCGAGAGAGTTTACGAAGGAGTGGGGGTGGTGGACGCAGCTGAATGAATTGGGTCCTCCTGACTGCTTGTCTCAGATCCTTTTCATGTTGACGGTTGGACTCGAAAGTCTTTGATGGTCCTACACTAGGAGCAGCCGATTTGCAGCAACTGTTTATCCAGGTTTCGTAGTCGATGTCGGAGTCTGTCAGAGATGTCTTCAACTGATCCTTGAAGCATCGTTTTGGGTCTCCGCCTAGCCTCTTGACATTGGTGACCTCTTCAAATTCTTAATACATCGCACAAAACAGAATTGGAAGAATTCAAAAATTGTTAAAAATGAAATAGAAATGTTTTAGGCGCTTCCCGTTTTATAAGTCTTCTGCGTGTAAAATAAGAAATGTTCACAATCTTCATCATTCTTAGTACAAAGATGTCGAAAAATTTTGGAAAATGAGAGCATATTCCTTGATTTCCTTTAATACTATATCAACAATGTTCATTCGTGTATTTTGCGATCAGATGCTGTCTGCGGATTAAAAACCTGATAAAGTCCCGAATAAAACGAACTATCATTGATGGCATGCCATCTGTTGCTCAAACAAAACTGTGATGTCTTTCTCTTTGAAAATATTCTCAACAGCCCGAATTCATTTTGCGTCTGTTTTCTAGTTGTCTGGCAAATAATAGTCGGAACAACATTCCGTGGCGTTTTTTAGTGAGTTTACAATATTTACTTGTATATATATATATATATATATATATATATATATATATATATATATATATATATATATATATATATATATATATATATATAATTTATGGCATCTTATTCCACCGTCTTTCTTTCATTTTATTCTTTGAGGCATCATCCTGATTCCATCCTACCAGAACTTGGTGATAAATTGGTTTAAGTGTTTTCTACAGGATTTCAGGGAATCAGAAGTCTTCCCGTTTAGAGACTTTTGTAGTAATTGGAATCTTGGTAATCCGAAGTTGTGAGGTCAGGTAGTAGTACACTTCAACCGAGCTATACCAATTTCCGTCGGGTCTGTAAAGACATGTGAGGTGTAGCGTTGTCCTGCTAGAGGATGATATCTTTTACATTGGACAAATCCGGACATTTTTCGTCCTTTACTGCCTTTAATCGATTCAGTTTCCTGAAGGAGCTCAAAATCCATAACGCCCTTTCAATCTCGCCAGATACACAATATTACATTCTTTGGGTGAAGACTGGCCTTTGGAGTGATTAATAGTGGCTCATTTCATTCATTGTCACATTATCTTGATCATCTACGAAACTAAAATATGCAAAAAGAAAAGAATTATTGATTTGGTTTGGTTTGGTTTGTTTTACGGCATATCAACCTCAGTGGATCATTTAATGCCGACAACTTTTTTTTCCTGGTAATATTTTTGTTTTGTCAAAAACCCATTTCTGCTAATATTTTTTTCTCAAAAATGTATAGCTGGTAATATTATTTTTTCAAAAACATATAGCTGGCAACATTATTTTTTCAAAAACGTATTATCAAAGGCTTTGCTGTTGGACGTAGTTTATCGTCTTACCCAGGACGTGGATGTAGTTTATCGTCATACCCAGGACGAAGAATTATTGACTGTCAGAATAGATTTATTTAAATGCAAGTTAAATTCTATTATCCTAAACATGTTGCACAATGATTTCCGTCGGTTCATGACTAAAATAAACAGTTTTAATAATTAGTTCAGGTGACTGGTAAAAAGGGTGAGCAGAAAATCAGTATACTTTAGTTCAATTGTAAGAATCTTTAAAAAAATTTAATATGGAAAGATTTTAATTGCTATTTTGATTAAAATAAAATTTATACTTGAAAAATTAATTTTTTTAAATATTTTTCATTTTCTCATTTCAAATAGAAAAGTTTCAAAATTCTTATTTTAATTTTTAAAAAAAGCACTGTCATTATCTAAAACGTTATTTATTAGTCATGAATGTTTAACAAACTTTCGAGGAAAATATTTGTATGTAGAAGTTTGAATTATTTGTTAGCGCAGAAAGCAATACATTTTTATTTTAATTACAGAAGGTAATATACGATAATTCTTAGAGAAAGTAGCCGCTCGTTTAATTTGATAACATCAGTTATGAAAAAGTTCACAACGGAATAGCCGTATTTGGACATCTTTGAAAATATCTAATAGTCTAGACGAAAACGATTGAAATAAACACTCTTTGGATAATTTTCTCACTCATCATTTCTAGAAATATAAAAGTTGATATTGAAGACAAAACGAATATATAAGTAAATAAACTAAGTAAATATTAAACAAATTAACAAACCATAAACGCACTCAAAAACATAAGTAAACGTAATAGTAAAAACCAACAATAAAATAATCAATAATAAAAAAAAAATTATAAATAGCCAAAAAACTACAGCGTAACCCACAATTATTTGTACTCAATAGCTCCTAGAATAATTTGAAACATAACCGTTACCGTCTACCAAAATAACCGTTAGAATAATATAATAGACAACTCACAATGCATCACTGACCTGTGTATATAAATAGTCGAGCAAAAACAACGTATATGGCCTGACGATTGCGTTTAGCATGAAACAGATTCTCTCCTGTCGGTGTTGACCTCAATGTCCATTTTTATATTTACATACGCGTTATCCCTGATATTGAACAATTTAACCCATAAATTCAGCATACCTTATAACTATATTTTAATATTATATATATATATATATATATGTATATATATATATATATATAATATCATTTGATGATTAGTAGGGATAATTCCAAGGATCATATAAATCCAAAGAGACTTCAATATAAGAACAGAGCAATATAAAAAATTCATTCGGTCAGGTGATAATTTATTTCGTCGACTCATATGTCCATCTCTTCAGACCAATTTTACAAAAAAAATTGGAGTTCAATTTATTCAACACACAAGGAAAACAAAAAAAGGAGAGAGAGAGAAAAGAGAAAAAAGAAAAAAGTTTATATTTAAAGGGGAAAGAAAGAAAGGAGAAAAAAGGCAGATATTTCAAGATAAGGTTTTGGGGAGAGAATGAGGGATAGACATGGGAAGAGGAAAGGGAAAGAGAGTTAGAGAGGGAAATAAAGGAGTTAAGCCAGTCGACAGGACTTGACAAGTTATGAAATAGAGTGGGCGAAGGGAATGATTATATACAAAATAGATACACTTGTATTTTTAAGTTTTTAGTTACTTAAAATGGTCCTTTACATATCTCTTTTTACTAATTTAATAAAAATTTTTGGAGGTTTTTTAAAATTTAAAGTTTCATTTTTTTTAAATTGATGTTATTTCGTTATATTGATGTCAAATATTTTAATGATATTATTATTATTATTATTATTATTATCAGTTTGTAATTGTAACGGTTATAAAGCGATATTGACAGTTTCGCAGCTGAAAGTGACTAGAAATTTCAATGTATCTATTTTGTATATACTTACTCCCTTCCTCCACCCCATTTCTTAACTTGCCAAATCCAAGAAAAAATATTTTCTGGGTCACCCTGTCGACTGGCTTAACTCGTTTCTTTCTCTCTTTAGCTTTCCTTCCCTTCCCCTCCCCATGTTTATTTCTGTTTCTCTTCCCCTTAAAAACCTTATATTGAAATATCTGTCTTTCTCCACTTTTTTTCTTTCCACAATTAATATTAAAACTTTTCCTTTTCTCTTCTCTGTCTTTTTTTCTTTTCTTTGTGTCTGAATAAATTGAACTCCATTTATATTTGTAAAATAGGTCTGAAGAAATGGCCGTGTGAGTCCACGAAATAAATTATCGCCTGACCAAATGGATTTTTAAGGATTTTGTATTCATTATATTCGATTATATTCGATTATATATATATATATATATATATATATATATATATATATATATATATATATATATATATATAATCATTTCCATTTAAAAATATGGCTTCACCGCTACACAGGAATTACCATGTTTCAAAACAGAAAGTAATATTTTAAATTCAATTATAAAATTAAATTTAAAATCCAAAAGCTTCGTTCCAATCTCAAGCGATTTTTGGAATAACCTATTAAGAAGTTTACTTCACTTATTGGTACAGACAATCTTAACAATTTAAATTGTTGAGGATACGGAAAAAATCAATCATTTTGATAAGGCGTGTTTGGGTTTTAATTTCCCTAGACAACTTATGTATTAAATATAAGTTATTTTCAAAATCAGGTTAAGTTAAGATGGGGTAGATGTGCCTGCTCACAAACAATGACATCCGTTTTTCGTATGTCATTTGGGCTTTTCAATGATAAAATGTAATATGTATTAGCGATTTAAATTGTGAGAGGTCTCCACGAATTTATTTAACCTGTAGAGCGAGACGATCCCAAAGAAAACTATAAAACCTATTTTGGCATTATTATTTGGCCGCTTAATTTATAATTTTATACACAAAGATTTCTTAAAAGGCTCGTCTGAGTATGATTACGTCGTATTTTTAATATTTAAAATCTATTTCTCCAAATTTAAAGTACTTTTCTACTTCTAATAACTAATAGACTATACTTTTTTTTTACAAATAAATATATTAGAATTACATTCGTATTTAAAAAAAATATTAAACAAAGATCAAGTACAAATATGTGCTTCCTCTTTTATCGCTTTTTCATAATTAAACATTATTTAAGGAAAAAAATATATAGAAAGTACATGACGAAGTCACTTCTAAAAATCTTAAGTAATGTAGGTTTCATAATAGGTTAATGACTGTAATAATTTTGGCTTAATTATTTAATTTCGGCTTGAGGTGAAAGGTGTATTTATATTAGCCAAAAAGGGAGTTCTTAACAGGGAAGTTAATTCGGCTTGTAGCGTTAAAGTCATTAACAAAGCATGGTTTTGCCTGGATAAGTTTTGCAGGTGACTATTGAAAATGAAATGCTGATAAGGAAGGCTTTTGTTGTTGTATTTGTGTTGATTTAAAGGGGTTTATGCTCGGTCGAATGGACAAGAGATTTTAGTAGATTTTTCTATGCCCACGCTTCGTCCTTTTCCTTTACAGTACTTTCTTCATAGAATTTATTTTGCTAATAAAAGAATCACCGTCTTCACTTCCGATTTAGTAATCTTATTCATTTCTTTTTTTTTTTTTTTTCTTTTTTTCAGTTTTTTTTCATTTTTTCTTCCAGTTTTTTCTTTTTTTTTTTCCAGTTTTTAAATTTTTTTCCGTTGGTTACATTCTTTCCGATTTTTTTCTTTTCTCTCTTACTCTTTTTCTCATTTATTTTACTTTCTTTTTCTTCACCTTTAAAACATTCCTTTCCTTTTTTTATTTTTTTTTTTTTTCATCGTTTCCTTCGTATTGTCTCCTTTTTTTCCGATTTTTTTCTTTTCTTTCTCTTTTTTTTTCTTTTTTTTTTTACTTTCTTTTCACCTTTCTTTTTTTAAAACATTCCTTTTTTCTTTTTCTTTTTTTTCATTTTCTTTTTTTTTCCTTTTATTATTTTTTCTTTAAACTCATCGTTTCCTTCGTTTTTATTGTCTCCTTTTTTGTGGCACTTTCTTCCTTATTTCCTCTTTACTTTTTCTTTATTATTTCTTTTTAGCGTTTTTTTTTTTTTTCTTTCTTTTTCTTTTTTGGTTGTGTTCTTTTTTTTTTCCTGTTCTTTTTGTCTTTTTCTCTCTTTTTTTCCTCTTCCTGTTCTTTTTGAGTTTGCTTTTCCTCTTTCTCTTTTCTCTTCTTTTTTCCTCTTCCTGTTCTTTTTGGTTTGCTTTTCCTTTTCCTTTTTTTTTCCTTTTTCTTTTTTGGTTTGCTTTTCTTTTCTTTTTTCCTTTTTTCTTTTTGGTTTGCTTTTTTCTTTTTTTTTTTTTTTTTCCTCTTCCTGTTCTTTTCTTTTCTTTTTTTTTCCTCTTCCTGTTCTTTTTGGTTTGCTTTTCCTCTTTCTCTTTTCTCTTCTTTTTTCCTCTTCCTGTTCTTTTTGGTTTGCTTTTCCTCTTTCTCTTTTCTCTTCTTTTTTTCTTTGGTTTGCTTTTTCTTTTTTTTTTTTTCCTCTTTCTGGTTTGCTTTTTTTCCTTCCTTTCTTTTTTTGCTTTTCTTCTTTTTTCCCTCTTCCTGTTCTTTTTTTTGGTTTTTCCTTTTCTTTTCTTTTTTTTTTCCTCTTCCTGTTCTTTTTGGTTTGCTTTTTTTTCCTTTTTTTTTTTCCTGTTTTTTTTTGGTTTTTTTCCTCTTTCTCTTTTTTCTTTTTTTTTTTGCTTTTCCTTCTTTCTTTTTCTTTTTTTCCTCTTCCTGTTCTTTTTTGGTTTGCTTTTCCTCTTTCTTTTTTCTTTTTTTTCCTCTCCTGTTCTTTTTTTTTTTGCTTTTCCTCTTTCTTTTTTCTTTTTTTTTTCTTCTGTTTTTTTTTGGTTTTCCTCTTTCTTTTTCTTTTTTTTCCTCTTCCTGTTCTTTTTTATTTGCTTTTCCTTTTCTTTTTCTCTTTTTTTTCTTTTTGTTTTTTTAATTTTTTTCCTTTTTTTTTTTATTTTTTTCTTTCTCTTCTTTTTTCCTTTGTTCTTTTTTTTGTTTTCCTTTTTTTCTTTTTTCTCTTCCTGTTCTTTTTTTTGCTTTTTTCTTTTTTTCTTTTTTCTACTTTTTCTCTATAGAATTTTTTCTTTTTTCTTTTCCTATTTCCATTTCCATCCATTTTGCATGACCGATACTTAAACGTTTGACTTCATCATTCATTATCTTTTCAAACTTACTGTTGTCTGCTTTTTTGTCTCATTTTTTCCTTCGTCATTCGGACTTGCTATTTATGTTACAACATATACTTAATAAATATACTTAAATACTTAATCTTTCTTTTTTATTCACTTACTTTTTCTTTTTCATATATGCTTTCTTGTAATTTTTCCTTTTTTTTTATTATATTTCTTATTTTTTATTTTTCTTGTATATTTTTTTTTATTTTTCTCTCCTTTTTTTCTTCTTCCTAATAATCATTTGTTTTATTTTTAGTTTTTCCCTGTCTTTCTTCTTCCTTATTTTTCCTATTATTTTTATTTTATTTCATTTTGGTTTACTTTCTCTTCCTTTTTCTTTATTTTTGTTTTCTCCATTATTTTTCTTTATCTTTTTTCTTCTCTTTCTTTTTCATCTTCGTCATCATTATCCTTTATTCTTTTAATTATTTTTTCTTCTTTTTTTTTGGTTCTCCTTAGCGTTCTTTTAGTTCGTCGTTCTTCTCATTCCTCAAATTTTTTTTCAATAACCTTTATTTTATTTCCACTCTCTCTTTCCCCTTTCATTCATTTTGCATCTTCTCATCTCATTCTTATTGTTTTCTCTAGTCTCCCTCCCTATCTCTTTCCATTCTCCCTCTCTCTTTCTTGTTCATCTCTATCGTATCTTTGCACTGCTGATTTTCCTTTTTGTCTCTTTCTTTTTATATTTCTCTTCAATTTCCTCCCAACCCAAATTCGGAAAATCACCATTTCTCATTAAAATGCCTCCCCCATCCTAGAGTCAATAAATCGCGCGATTTAATTCCGTTATTTGATCAAAACTATTCTCTCTTTAATTACTTGCTTTTTTCCAAAGTATCTTCACTGCATGTCTACGTTAAGCGTTCACTTAATGAGGTCCATGCTTTCGGCTGCATTTAACAGCTTCATTCAAATGACGGAGATCACGAACGAAATCTATTAGATACATTTGCACCAAACAATAAGAAATAAAAACAACACTGTACATTTTAATTCCATCCGAGCCAGCACATCTGACTTTGTAATATGTATTAACGATTTAAATTGTGAGAGGTCTCCACGAATTTATTTAACCTGTACAGCGAGACGATCCCAAAGAAAACTATAAAACCTATTCTAGCGAACATTACTTAATAATAATTGCAGTCTCTTTGAAAATTGTACGGTTTTCCAATGTTTTGCATTTCCTTAATTTTCTGAATTTAATGACTAAATACGTTCATTGCATTTTCCCCCGATTATAAAATACCCGTGGAATTTCCTCTGTTCTCTCAAACAGAACAGATTTAACAAAATTTTGCAGTGGCAATCAAAAGTATATATGCAGTCGTCACTGGGTGCCCCACACTTTCGGCCTTGTGCCACATCTATGTAAGCTATGTTTATTGGTTAGCAAGCTTGTCTCGCTAAAACAATTACGACTGAGCAGTGAGTTCGATCCTCATTGGGTGCCTCATACGTTCGGCCTTAGTACTTGTTTCTAGTGAAATTTTCCTATTTCTTAGTACTCTGCTTAGCTTTTGGAATGCTTCCATGGTTATCACAATACGTCTTCCGATTTCAGTGTGACATTTCCCGTCCTCTATGAAAATGCATCCCAGATATTTAAATTGTTTGATTTTGGTATCTCCGATTTGAAATTTGCACTTTGAACCCATCCTTTTTCTAACCACCATAGATTCTGTCTTCTTGAAGTTGATTATTAATCCTTTCTTCTTGCTTTCCTTCACTACCTTCAGTAGGAGTTTTTGTAACTTTTTTCTGTGTCTGCTATCAATACTGTGTCATCTGCATACCGTGTGTTGTTAAGATTGTGGCTTTCAATAATGGATCTTCGTTTGACTTTTAGTTCTCTCAGAAGTTTTTAATTTTCCTTTTGTCCCTCGTATTTGCTTTTCGACAACGGCTGATTAAGCGAAAATGTTTGGAAAGCGCTTTGGTCACTAGGTCGTCAGCTGTAAATTTGTGTCCAAGATTCTTTCAATGCTTCACTATTCCTTCTGTTAGCTCTTCTAATATCACAGTGTGGTATATTTAATAATAAAAGTGATGGAAACATGAACAAAAAGAATCTGACTGAAATCTGCTAGATTACGTACCCGCAACACATATATGAAAAAAACATCAGGTAATTTGATTTTTAATCCCCACGCTAAGTCTCTAATAAAAAATTCCCGAATAGTTATATTTAGGTATAAATGTATATGGTTAATTCGAAAATAACAAAGAAATTTTAATAAAATCTAGCGTTTTGGAGTTATCGACAATATAAGTTCGGACTCATTCGCGTCGCGGCTGCCATTACTGACATAGTTTGCGTATAATATATGGAAACAACGCCAGTAATGGCTGCGGATTTAACATTCACTTGTCTTGATGATTGCGCGGGTAATGAATCCTCAGTTGCGCAGTAATAGAGATAAGTAAGAGCAGTAAAAAGCCCCTTAAAAATCTAATCAGCAGTGAATGTATACAAACAACGCCAGTAATGGTTGCCATGCCGTAATGCAAATGAGTCCGAAATTTTATTGTCCATAACTCCTAAACAGTAGATTTTATCAAAATTTCTTTGTTATTTTCGAATAAAGCGCGGAGCTTAAAAAGCAAATTACCCACCAAAATCATCTTTAAATTAAAATTCCCAGCGTCGGTCTTTCGTGCGCATGTGTAGTCGCATTAACCTAAAAATAAAATTAATTTGATGGAAACCTAACGGACGAAACGCGTTACCTGAAAACCTTTTCCATTTTGCCATACATCTTTTGCCGAAAATATATATGTATATATTTGTATAAGTCTGTATGAAAGAAGCGTAAAAGATTGGCGATGTCTAGAATTATATTTTCCGCTGTAAAAAAAAAAAAAAAAAATAAAGTGTTAAATGGAGGCTAAAATTGAGAAAGGTGAATGTTTAATAACAAATTCATCCCCTAATCCGTCGTAATGTGGATCCACGGTTATACTTTAATAAAATAAACATTCCTCGGTTTATAAACGTTGCAATATCTTCAAGGATTAATTTTCTAGTGCTAAACGTAGCATAAACCTCGTAGCATCCATTTTAAGGATTTTGTCCTTGAATCCTGGTCGGTATTAGTTTTTTTTCTAATGAAACGGAAAATAACTTCTGATTTGATAGAAACACATATTTGCCTGCTCGAGAAATTCAGCCTGGTAGAAATCGGGCCGTTGAAAACAGAAGTCGAGGGAGAAGGTTGTGTAAATGGCGAGAAACAAATCCTCATGCCGAGTGAGAAAAGAAAGGTGATTTTGGAAAGGATAAAAGGAAGCAATAAACACGAAAGTATCAAAATATTTGCCAATGTTGTGGAAAAATATCCGGAAACGTATTGGCAGGAGTGAAAACAGTTGAATCTACTCCTTGTTGTTTACTTCGGTTAATGCTATATTTTATGCATAAAACTCCAAACATAATGCTTAAATAAGCATGAACAATGTTTGCATATGTATACATGTGTGCTTTACGATATATATCACGATCACGACTCCTGTAACTTTTTCGAGTCGTTGGGGGCACTTCACACACTACAGCCATAGTAGAAGTGGAGTGTCTTTGGTAAGATAGCCAGAAGGAGTTCAACCCTCTCTAGACTGGTTTGAATTCAGAGTTTTCCTTCTCCTAAGCAGGTTGCCACCCAAGACTTGGGAACACAGTCTGTCCTACTATTTACACATCGCTGGGGTAAGAGGAGAAGAGATACATTCCTACCTTTCCTAAGGGTAATTAGCACATAAGTAAATGCAATGAACTCGAACTGGAATTCGAACTCGGCACCCCGATTACTGAATCCGCGTAGCAATTCATTAATCCACCGATTATAAAGAGTGTTTCATTAAGACGGATTATATATCAGGAGTGTTTCATTAAGACGGATCAAAGTCAGCAGTAAATAAATCAGTGTTATTGGTGAAAATTTATTTATCTCTCTATTGGATCATGTTATTTAAGTGATGGAAATTATGTGAGGAAAAATAATATCGCCCAAATGTCCGCCAAATCTGAAAGAATAAGAAGAACTCATTAGACGCTTAAACTTAAATCACATTTAAAATCGGTTCAAGTTATTGGAACACCCTTTAAAAGTTTAAACGTACAGTTATTATTTCTGGCTTATGGTTAATAATAACAGATACAAATCTATGGCGGTACCCGGACTAAAAATATATTGTATATCACCAGAACTCATGCCCCTTTATTAATAAACTGTATATCCTCTTTGGTCTTTAGCACAGGTCTATACTCTAGCAGATAGCGAATACTGTCCTGAAATACATTTTCCATTTCTTTTCCGACAAAGTATTATATCGTTAAATATCGTTAAAAAAAAAAAAAAAACAAAAAAAACAGACAAAAAAACACTATTAATCTGTTATATAATATCAGTCATATATGGCAGTGGATGCTAGATAATCTTCTTGGAATAACAGGAATGTGGCTTTTCAGAAATACCATAGACCGAAAATAGAAGCAGCGACTAAGTTTTAGAGACAATGGCAACACAAAAGACATACTTAACATCAGTTAGAGAGTTTAACTTTCTGAGGAACATAATGAAGAAAGAGGGATTGAAAAAATTGATACACACAGGGACATATTGAAGGTAAGAGAATGCAACACATAATCTCAGTGGCGAGTTTGAGCGAATGGATGACGGAACCGGGTTATGGAGAAATGTCAAAACAACAAACGTTACTAAGAGTTACATAGGACAGAAAATAGTGAAGAGACATAATCGCCTACGCCCTGAGGGTTTACGGCACATAGAACAAGGTGCCATAGAGAAAGATATGTAGGTGAGTTAACTAAACGAGTTAAACCTCATCCTACGATGGTCTGTATATCTTTAACGGGATGGAAGCTATCGATCTTCTTGCGCAGTCTGTTAAGCAGCTAGAAGTGGACAAAGCCCTCATGTTGTAGCAATGTTGCAGAAAAGGTCCATCGATATCCTGAACGTAAACCGTGCTGTTCAACGTTCCCTCCATGAACACCAAAGTGGAGAGTCAGTTGAATGCTATGCCATCTTACACTATGATGCGAGATGAGAGCCTATGTGTCATAGGCGAACACATAATGGAACCTATCGCTCTCCAGTACTGAGTCGAACACGGAAAAGACGATCACTTGCATGAAAGTAGTAACTGTTCTCATCATGGAATACTACGACGCACCAATCGATCATTAAGCTAGACTTCTGATACCGCGGGAAACATACGTGAATGTATTGTAACAAAATGGAAGTCTAGTTAACAAACCCCTTTGCTGTTGTCCTGTTATAAGTAAACGATTCCCAATGGTCCGTGTTATCCCCCTTCCTTTTGTTCTTATTTGGGCCGTGGACATCGTGCGATCTGCCATTGCTGTCCTTAAAATGCATCAATCATGGTAGTCCAAAATTCAATCTTCGCACGTAGGAATGTTTATTTGACCAGTGTCACCAACATCGAAGCACAGATAACTGGCTATTTTCCAGATGCGTTTTAATTAGCCGAAGTAAAACTCTTGCCTTTCGAGTACCAAACTCTGTTCCATCTTCAAGCGAAAACTTCCAAAGATTTCGCTTGAAGATGGAACAGAGCTTTGTACTTTAATTCAATTTAATTCTAATAATTATATTGAAGTTTTCGGCTCTTGTTTTGAAGCATGAGAACTCTTATGTAGCGAAGGAATCATATTTTCAAATAAATAATTAAATATATATATATATATATATATATATATATATATATATATATATATATATGTGTGTGTGTGTGTGTGTGCGCGTCTGTGTGTGTGTGTCTAATGGTGATTTATATATATATATATTTATACATATATATATATACATACATATATATATATATATATATGTGTGTGTGTGTGTGTGTGTGTGTGTGTGTAAATCACCATGAGGCTCTTCCTACACTTTCCGAATCCTCTGCACAGCCCTCATATTGACATCGAAACACTCTGAAAGGTTCGTATTGGAGCTTCCGGTGCGAATGCCAAGCAGTACAGCATGCCGTTTCCAAATTACTTACGGATCGAATTGGGACATGGCGCTCTTTTTCATACAGACGGTGTCCAACTAACTCTACTGTGAAGTCGACAATATCAAAAACATACAACGCGCATGCACGAAATTAAACATATAATATGTCGACAATTTACCCATCGCACCCTATATATATATATATATATATATATATATATATATATATATATATATATATGATCCACTGTAATTTACCGCTTGACCACGAAGAACGCGCACAGTAAGCAGAGTTCTATTTTCTTTTTAAAGCAAAACATTTCCTCTTTATTCAGATGATTTTCTGGAAAGCTTCATATATGCCCAGTTTTATATCTGAAGTGTGCTTTGCCCTTCAGCCACGGTGTGTCTACTAGAGACGCCGTACAGACTGTTTAATAAATAAAAGAGGTGTCTATAATAACGTTTTAAGCAATAAAAAATTCGGATTAAAAATAAATCTATTAATTCTTTTGAAATTGCTTAAGGTAAGCTGTACATTCACATGAGGAAGAAAGCGGACTAACACTCGCTGCCACGTATGTTGGGGCATTTATTATGACATGGCAATAAATCCTGATAACCTTATTTTCTTCAATTTCTTTTTAGAATAGACAATGGGACTTATACTAAGTTAAAACTTAAAACTTAATGTCGCGAAAGGGTAAATGCAAGTGTCAGCCAGGACTCTTTGCGAATTACCTCCCCCTCTCATCGTTACCTCTGTTGTTGTTGTTGTATGTGTTATATGTAATAGGAGTAGGTAGGCTTCCCTACCGCCCGGTCAACACTCCTCCCACTTCTCTTGGTCATGAGTAGACGCTTACGCCTTGTTTTTTGTTTAGGAAGGGGTTTCCGGTACTCTCTCTCTCTCTCTCTCACACTGGCCTCTGTATCTCCAGTTGCCTTGATCTATCCATTACTCTTCCCCTCATCCTTTCTTCTATCACTCCTACCTGATCTTGCTCCAAATTTTCTGTAACCCCTTGCGTCCTAGTGACTTTCCGCCTTGCTTGGGGTGAAACGCTTAAAAAAAAAATAACATGTTGGATGTAAAACTGATCAGATATGAAACTTCCGAGAAAATATCTGAATAAAGAAGATGTGCTTCCTTAAAAAGGGAAAATAGAAATTTGATTGCCGTGACGTCCATCCTGGCCCAGCGGTAAAGCACACTTAATCGAAACGTAGTTTCAGATATAAAGAGAGGCGCAGGTTCGATCTCTACCGGGGAACATATTTTCTTTATTAAAATATCTCAAATGCGCAGGCTTAAAAATCCCTAATATACACCATTTAATGTTAAAAAAAATGGCGCGTCTATTTCAAATACGGAGTATCGACTTTAATAACGTTAGAAGTAATAAACATATCGGATTAAAGGATTAACTCCATTAATTCTTCAGAAATTGTTTTCATTACATTTCCGATACGAAACTAAGCAGATATGAAACTTTCGCGAAAATAATGTGAGGGAAAAGCATATCTTCCTTAAAAGGTAATATAGAACCTTACTTCCTGTTATCTTCCCATCTATCTATCTATCTATCTATATATTAGCTAAATGAATAACAGATTGAAAAAAAAAGATTGATATAAAAACGCAAGAACCGGTTATAATTGTATACCGACATAAGCTGTTGAAGCTGTTCAAATTTATATATATTCTCGAATGTATATATATAATATTTCGTGAATATATCAAAGGTTGTTTATCGCGGAGGGCTAGAATTTTATATTTTTGTAGACGCTCGCTTTCACTTTGTTTTCAAAGAGCGCCTTTATACCAACTGCGAATATGGAGACATAAATTCCACAGCAGAAGAAAGAGATTTCACCAAATAACATTTTTGAACGATCTACAGCTTTCGCAAGATGTAAACAAGTGAGTCTGCTGGAAACCTATGCGGACGATCTCTACATTAAGTCAGCAGAATATATAATGGAAAAAAAAAATAAATAAAAAATACAAAAACTCTTCAGAAATTCCATAGGTGTTGACAGGTAACATTCATTTATTACATTTGCTTATCTGTCTCTATATTCAGTGATAAAGTAAGGTTGTATGTAAGATATATATTTTCAAATATAAAATTAATAAGATAATTGAATGAAGGTAAGTTACGATTGAAAGAATAAAAGAAAGAAAGAAAGAATTTGGTTGATTTTGTTTAGTGGCATATCAACCTCTGTGGGTTATTTAATGTCAAAAATTTAAATATTATGAACACAATTTTATGGCTTCAACTAAATATATTTTGAACACAATTGTATGCCTTCATTTACAGATAAAATGCATTGTTTGTGATTTTGCAATAAAATGTACGGTTGATAATTCTACTATCAAATATATTGCTAGTCATTTTGCTTTAAAATTCTATTATTGATAATTTTTTTATATAAAAGTATATTGCTGGTATTGTGTTTAAAATGAGCCACAAACTCGGAGGAAAACAAATGACGGGTTTATTTACAAAAAGCGGTACCGGAAGTCCCTATAAAGGGACCCCAAACAAGAGAGTTCCTTTTTATATAAGGGCAATAACCCTATTTAAACTGAATAGTAGTTTATTGTTCTTAATGGACACAACAATCCTCCCCTACTTTGGATGAGGACTTCAAGTTAGAGACGTTTTTTTTTTGTATAATGTCCAATCAAGTTTTGTAGTCTTTTAGGTAAATCGGGGGGTGTCTTTGGCGTTGTGGTCTGGAGTGTTGTCTAGAGACGATCTCTTGGGTTGTGGGTGATGAAGTCTCCGGTTCAAACAAAGGGGTGGGAATTGGTGATGATGTGGGTGCAGCATCAGTGCTGGTTTCAGCTGAAGATGGTATGTGGGCTGGATGGTAATGTCTCTCAGACTCAGTTTCATCATTTTCATCCTCTTCTCCTTCAAAAGAAGTAGGTGATAAGCTTTTTTATGGGTTTAAAGTGGGATGAGTTGCGTGTTATATTGTTTTGGCCACGTTGTGCTGTTATCATGCTGCCTTTCTTTTGAGTGATCATGTAAGGCAGAGGGAAAATGGTGGTGTTAATTTGTTTTTTGTTGTTGTTTCACTAGAACAAATTTACCAGGTTGAAGTGTTGAGGGGCAGGTCTTCCTTTTCCTGTCAGCATACTCACACATCTTCTGTTTGCTGATGTAGTCATTGGCAGAAATCTTTTCATTTATGTTACCATGTGGGTAGTTCAGGGTTGAAGTTTGAGAGGGTAAGATGGGTAGGCCGACTTTCATCTTTCTACCTGTGAGTGCCTCAAAAGGGAAATTTTGGTGGAAGTATGAGGAGCCCCTATACATCCGAAGAAATGTGAGTAGTTGAGACTTCCATGTGTGTGTGCCCTCAGCTACACAGGATCTAATGTTTTTGTTAAGAGTGGCCATGAAGCGTTCTACCTCCCCATTTGCTTCTGGTCAGAGGGGTGTTATTTTTTTGTGTTGTATGTCAAACTCACGCATTGAACTGGAGAATTCTTCCCCATTGAATGGAGGGCAATTAGTTGTTGAGCTGTCTTACTGCTCATCAGGTTGGTGCATCCATTTGTGTGCAATACGTAAAACATTGCCGTGACTGTTGAAGATTTGTAGCTGATGTTTGTTTGGAAGAATCCACGAACAGGAAGGGGAACATTTGAATTGAATGCATAAATTTGGGGTACAGGTTTTTGGAGTAATGGCGCCATGCGGCCAAGTGATTCGTATGTCGATTTCCCCAGAATATTTACTGAAGCACCTGTGTCAAT
Organism: Acanthosepion pharaonis; assembly: GCA_903632075.3. Lineage (NCBI taxonomy): Eukaryota > Metazoa > Mollusca > Cephalopoda > Sepiida > Sepiidae > Acanthosepion > Acanthosepion pharaonis. The sequence continues at coordinate 424,108 of CAHIKZ030004333.1, read as the reverse complement.
TATGAAACTGACTTTTTTGTTGTGGATTGATGCTGTAATCCTCGGTAAGGTTATTGATGGGGATGTTGTTGAAAGAACATCGACTGAGAACAGAGATTCATTATCAGATTGGGAGAGGTCAGATGAAGGTGAAAACTGGATCTGTCTTACCTTAGAGCCAGACAAACATGCTTGAGCGAAGTGTCCAATTTTCCCACACCTATTACATGTTTCTCCACTTGCTGGACAGATTGATCTGGGGTGAGGCTGTGGAGCATTACAGTAAATGCATCGCCTGTTATTTTTTTTTTCGAGCCTGGGGAGGATTTTGTTTTGGTTTTTGAATGTGAATCCTTTCGGCTGCTATGTTGACATTCCGGGCAGTGAGGTCTATGTTGGTTAGATTCTGAGCTTCCTGACCTGGGCATATTTCGGCTTTGAATAGCGTGTGTTTGTTCAGTGCTTGCTGTACTGGTTTTATTTTCTATTGAGGCAGCACGGCTTTCGGAAAGTTCAATACCACGAGCCTCGTCAAGTAGCTGTGTGAGCGTTAGATTGTCTTTTAGAACTTTTCGTCGAAGTCTTTGCGACGTGCATCCTAAGATTATTTGCCCAAGGATTTCATTTTCCATGTTATGAAACCCACAATTTGCCGCGGCAGCGCGTAACCGAATGTGGTATGAATCCATACTTTCTTTTTCCTTTTGTTTTAGCTGACGAAAATTGAAAGTTTCATACACAACATTCTGTTTGGGTATGAAAATGACTATTAAAAAGATTTTTTAATATATCATATTCATTTGGTGTTGGGTTATCACCTTCCGTCATAGAGTTAGTCCCTTTTGTTCGTCCGTCATGGTGTCATATATATCGGTAATGTCATTTCCTCCGTAATGTAAAAGTATTGCCTTTTTCCGTCTGTCGGAGTTGATATCCAGTGCTACAAATAGATTATCCAGCTTGAAATCCATTTTCCATTTGTCCCAGCTGTATTCTCTTCGCCGTGGACGATAAATCTTTCGAAGTCGGGTAACGACATCGTAGTATTTTTTTCGATGGTGGTGAGGTTGTGTGAATCCAAACCTGTTTTATCTAGCTCGTAGATAAGGATGGAAACTGGAATTAATTCATCCTCGTCGCCATTTATTGTGTTTAAAATGAGCCACAAACTCGGAGGAAAACAAATGACGGGTTTATTTACAAAAAGCGGTACCGGAAGTCCCTATAAAGGGACCCCAATCAAGAGAGTTCCTTTTTATATAAGGGCAATAACCCTATTTAAACTGAATAGTAGTTTATTGTTCTTAATGGACACAACAGCTGGTACTTTTAATATAAAAATGTATTTTATAAATTCACGTTGTTTTGTGTTTCTTTGGGGGTTCACTAATTGCCCATATCTGGGACCCTAACAAGTGCTACCACACCCAGGTCAGGGTTAACGTTAGAACACCAGCAATTGAGAGATGGTTTCACCCTCCTTAAACACTCCAATCACCCAATCAGGGGCCTTGCTGCCGGATGTCGTTTATCGTCATAACCAAGACTAAGAAAGGAAGAAAGTCTAAAGTATTAAGGCATTCGTGAATTTGGTGGCGTAGCAATTGTGAGTTCAATCTCTGGGTTGTTCAGTAGAAACAGAGCGATCAATAACCGAGCAATAGTAAAGAAGAACAAGACGAGATCTCCGTAGATTTAGAGACGGGAACGATAACAATCTAGCGCTGTAGATTAAATAAAGTGCTCAGTTCGAAATTCCGTGAAGGTTACCCGGATAGACCATCACCTGAAGTAGGCCGAATGACACAACGGCTGAAACGCGGTTGTGATAACAAAGATTAGAAAATAAGTCCTATTGTAAAAGCAGTGAATACTAATAACTCTTCACACCAGAAATTCAGAGAGAAAGTTTTATTATTATATTTAGTGAATTTAAAAAAACTAAACTTAAAGATAATTGTCTCTTCTAATTTAAAAAGGGTAAACTTCCTCGACGTAACTCTAGACTTACCTGGCAACACATACCAACCTTATAGCAAACCTAATGCTAACCCTTTATATATACACCCGAAGACAAACCACCCTCCATCCATAATTAAACATATACCCTCATCAATAGAAAATAGAATTAGCATTAACTCCGCTAACAAGGAAATATTCCAACAACACAATGGCTTCTATAACACTGCCCTAAAAAATAGTGGTTATAAAAATGCAACATTAACTATAGAGACAATTGCACTGGCCATAGGAAAAAACAGGAAAAGAAAAATCATTTGGTACACCCCTCCGTTCAACCAAATTGTTAATATTAAACTAGGACAAAAATTCTTAAATCTAATTGATAAACACTTCCCCACCAATAGTAAGCTTAGTAATTTATTCAATAAGAACACCCTAAAATTGAGTTACAGCTGTTCTGAAAATCTTGAACGTATAATAAAAAAACACAATAATAAGATCTTGAACAAACCCCCATGCCTAAAAAGTATTAATAAAAACCCTGTACTTAAATCAGACAATAAAAGGGAAAAATTATGTAACTGTAGAAACCTAGAAGACTGCCCATTAGAAAATAAATGCTGCATTAAATCTGTGGTATACTAATGTACTATATCATCCACTGAGAACCCTAGCACTAATAAGATATACATTGGGTCAACGAAGAATGATTTTAAAGATAGATGGAGGCAGCATAAGTGTTCTTTCAATAATATAAACAAAAGAAATCAGACTTCCCTATCTAAATATTTTTGGCATTTGAAGGAAACAAATAGGACACCTAAAGTTAAATGGAAAATTATTAACAAGGCTAGAACATGTAAAACTTGGGATGACCCATGCCCTTTATGCCTCCATGAGAAATTGCACATAATTAAGCTTCTAAATAATAATAATCTATTAAACAATAGACACGAGTTAACGGTTTTTGTAGGCATCATCAGATTTTTGGTTTGAACTATTACCTAAAAACTAGCATACAATATAATAACTTGTTTAATCCATAGCCCACTCATCAGATTCATACTTTGAATAATTAACTAAAAACATGCATACAATATAACACCCTTCATAATCCATAGCCGAAATAAATAGTTTAAATACCCTAAAAAAGATAACCCTTTTATGAAGTCGTCAAAAAACAAACGTTACGACAGTTTTTTATATGCACAAATCCTTTCATAAAAAAAAATAAAATAAAAAAATAAATAAATCTCCATAGACATGCAAACTAGACGATGGTTAATACATCTTCCGTTTCAAACTTAGACACCCCCACCTTTCCCTGACTTGACATCTACGAAAGTAACTCTATACTGATACTTATTATTAACACCCAACACCCGCCTACCCAACTTAAACAATTCGCCCTAGCTGTTACCATGGAAATTTCGATTTCAATTTTTAAAACACGTAAATTTCAGAAACACGTTATTCCAAAAAAATTTCGCTTGAAGATGGAACAGAGCTTTTTTAACTCAATTTAATTTAAATAATTATATTGAAGTTTTCGGCTCTTGTTTTGAAACATGGGACTTCTTATGTCGCGATTTGGAATCATATTTTTAAATTAATAATTATATATATATATATATATAAAGAATTAATGGCTATATGTATTAATCAGTCACATTTTTATTAATTTAAACGGTATTTTTAGGGGATACCCTTATTTGAGTGGACGCTCTTTTTATTTTAGAAAGTATCTTATATCGTCTACTGATCTGAATATTCGAGAATTCTTATTACAGAAAATGAGCACTCTGGGAGGTTTCAAACCTGCGTGCACTCCGACTTGCTTTTGACCACTTGGCTACGGAGAGCTTCATAAGCAAAATTCTACGTGGCTTTAAAGCACACGTTCTCGTTCAGATTGCTTCGAAAGTCATAATTGTTATGTTTCGTCCCCGAAAGAAAAAAAATAATTCCTTTTTAAATATATTAATCCAGTATACGAACAAATGGTAGATTTGTAAATGTGCAAGATGTATTCTGACAAAAATTTTCTGGCACGACACATTGACCCAACTTTCCTTGCAAGTAGATGCAGCTAATATATATATATATATATATATATATATATATATATATATATATATATCATAATTAAGCAATTCATAGAGTCTAGAAGAAAACTCAACAGAATGCAGAAAGCAATGGATGGCCGTTTCGTCCTATATTTGGGACTGATCAGCAGTGCGCATCCACTACCTAGAATTGAAACCCGGACATCAGGCAAACGTCATACCAACCCTACAAACGAGCCTCGATGACAAAAAAGAGGTAGCGAATTAGACTCAATATAGCGCCGCTCGATCACATACTCCGTGGTGGAACTCATCCGAGTTCTCGGCAATGGACTGCTTATATTTCTTGATTTTTCTTTATGTACTTATCATTGGTGTAAGTTTTTTTCCGTATTGTTTGTGTTCACATGCGCCTTTGCGCGCGTGCGGTCATGCACCCGTCGGTGCAGAAGTCCGTTCGCGCGCATGTGCCCGTCTGCGCGGATGTGCGTGCGTCTAGGGTGTTATGATCATATGTCCTTTTCTGTGTTTGTTTTTTTTTATGTTAAATAGATACAAAATTTGTTAAAAATACTTTCCTATTAATCTTTGAACTGCTCTCCTTCATATTTAGGTATCTCCCAATTCGGTGTATGGTTTAAAATGATTTTTTAGAAATGAAAAACTTTCTTGTAGCTTTCATTTTAGCTTCAATTGAATGCTAAAGGATTTAAAATTTACTATTTCTAATAATTAACATACTCTGTGATGTATTTCAAACAGAAATTATATTAATCGGAATCGATTTTTTTCAGTAAAATCGATCAAATCGGCCATTTTTGATACATTTGTGAACAAAACTCAATTCTCTATTTGAAAAATCTTGCAAAAATAAAATATATATTTCTGAAACGTTATTTGAGGTAAAATAGGAAATTTAAAGTTAACTTAATCTGATTTGTAAGAAATATTACTTACTTATAGCATAAAATGTTGTATACAAATATTTCTTAACTACGGGGTCTTGTTTTTTCTTACCTATGAATCGATTTAATGACAGCCGAACATGTTCATAGTTAAGTATGGTAGAGCAGACCATAAAGATTGAGCGGGGAGAACGCTTAAAACACGTGACCTTTTAATAATACATTTATCGGTTTGTACATCCATATTTCAGAAATTCTGCACGTAATCCCATATAGAAAAACTATTCGAAATCCCTTTAAAGATATTCGGGGCCGTCAGAATAAACCTTACAATATATGATTAGTAAATATAGTTCTACTTAATAACAATATTTCCTAAGAAATTATCACACCGATAATGAATTTTAAAAGATTTAAAAACTTTATTCAATTTAAAACTGTAAAGAAATGAAAACATACCTTGTAAAAATTCATTTTTCGTCGAAATTTTTTTTTTCAGACAATATTCTCTTTAATATATATTATTCATAAAAGCAATGAAAACTTCTCTAATTAAATAATGTCTTAGTTTTATTGAGTTTCTTTTATTTTTGATTTAGAACAGATTTTCGGCAAGACCGGGCCCTATTTTGCAAAAGAATTTCGGTAATTTAAATTCCTGAAAAAATTCTGCTTTTAATTCATATAACCACTAAAAATTATCTCGTTGAATTGCTCAGGTTTTCATAAAATTAAGTAAGCGGCCGAAACACATGTAAAAATATTTTTACCAAGATTTTCTAATAAAAAGTTTAAAAAATGATTTCATTTATTTGCGAATAAGTCCTGAAAATTTCATTAAAATCTGGCAATTATCCGATTTTTGCAAGAATTTCCAAATGAATGTCTCACATCGCAAAAAAGAGGTTAAATTTGCTATGCTGACACAAGAAAAACAAGATTTTAATCAAAATTTCGAATGTTCTAAAAATGGAGTAAAAAATCTAATAAAATAATAAAAAACTTTGATCCTTGCTCTTAATATTAACATAACGATTTTGACGATAAAACTATGTTTTAATTACGTTTGGAACATATGCTGATTTTTTAGCGTTTTCGTCGAGGTACCTATGCATATTGAATTCCTAAATTCTAATGGCATTAAAAACATAATCATCAATAAATTTACAAAAGGACTATTTTCAGACTATGAAGTGAAGTACGGGTCATAAGAAGTTAGGCTGGTTATAATTTGCATTTTCACTAGGTGCTTTATACTTATAGACTTGTACTAAGCTACGATTTAGTAAATAAAATCTCCATTTTCCCAGTGTTTTTAAAATGGCTACGATTTTTTTTTCAGTGATTTGATTGTATATTCGATACACTGCTATTAACCGAATTGCCTTTCGATTCATGCAGATGACGAATGGTTGCTGACGACGCAATTATTTTGATATGCTTCTACTGAAATCAACGAACTCTGAGAATGTGAACTCAGTAGTCAAAAAAGAAAACTCATCTTTCAAACAATCTGTCTATTTTAAACGGCATTATTTAAACAAAAGAAGAGTTATGCTGGCATAAATAAAAATATGACGCGGAATTTAAAGAAGACAGTTTTTATGAATATTTTTGCTAAATGCTGCTTTCACTTGCAGGTGTTGAGGAATGACATTTTAAAACTAGTTCAAGATTTTAGTCTTTATTTGAGGAAGTGTTATGGTGTAGAACCATAGAAAGATAACACGGACTCGGATATAAGGTTAAATAGTATATTCTCGGAAACGTAGTACAAAGGTAAATGTGGACTGGAGAGTACTTTCTCTCACTGGTGTCCTGACTCACTCATTTATTCACTCATTCTATGGCTACTACTCGGTGACCCTCACTTGGTGACTCTCTTTACTCAGAGTTGGTAGTCATATTATATAGATGTGGAAGAGTCCATTTGTAGGTAGGTACCCGCAATAGGAAGACTACGTTATAATATTTTGACACCTAAATGTACCTTCAGGCTTTGTGATTTTTTATTATTTTCTTTCCTGTAATACTGTTATGGTCCGGTTCCTTGTACAACGGTGATAGGCCAAGGTAGAACCAATAAAGAAGAACTCGAATACAGATATGGAATAACACAATATTACAAACAAGAATATATACAGAGAAGTAGAAAGTGTTAGTACGGACAATCAGGTTTAGCAGTAATTGTCTGAACGCGACACTGTTTCGGACTGCCTCTGACTCGACTGACTGACTCGCTCTGACTGACTGATAGACTCCTGACGGACTTCACTCCAGACTTCAGACTGAACTCTAGACTTTAGACGGAACTCAGACTTCAGACGGAACAGTATTTAGTCACCCTCCCACGAGGACATCATGTGGCACAAGGCCAGTTTAACGCACTTTGAACCCGTATAAACGGGTTCAGGGTCGGTTTACCTCCCCGAAAGAGACTCCGCCCTTCGGTGTAGCCTCGTTAGGGTTCCTCCCCGCCCGAAGGCAGAGAGTTCAACCGATCAGCCGGTCAGCCGGTCGTCCGACTTCGGTCTGAACTCCCTGCTTCCTCTTGAGGCGCAGTATTTATTACGTATGGAATAGTCCATTATGTTATTATGGGTAAGGTCCCATAACAAATACCAGTTTGTAGGAGAAACTTTGTTCATCACAGATACAACAATAGTAACGCCTTCGAACAATACATTATTTAAATGTGGCACAAGGCTAAATAGGGGAATAGGGAAAATGACGTTCTTCTGTTTTAACGTTAAACTTAGCTAGCCACAAAACACTAACCCAAACATACACAATGTTCCTTTCACCAAAACAACGAAAACTTTCTTACCATTCTTCCATCATCCACCATAATGCCTCAAAAAAATCCATGAAGTCTTAACTAGTCCCGATGTGAACGATTCATTGTCTGTGTGGGGAGGGGAATAAAGCAACAGATTTAAAAATCTATCCCCAATGAATATTGATGAAAATGTACAAAACTATTCACAAAGAACTAAAGAAAATAATGTTAGTAATAAAACCCCTACAATCCCTAAATGTGGCAGAAACATTAGTTAATTAGACGAAATCAATGAGGGACTTTAGTAATATCAAACATTTATTCATCCTAAACGCTCACTCAAACACACACTCATTCAAACACAACAATAATTACGAAAATCACACTCGAAACGAAAGGCGCCCCGCGTACACCTTGGAACTGACATCACTGAGCACCTAACGAGGGAGGGAATAGGGAATTAAACAAAAGAGAAAAATAGAGACAGAGTTTAAAAGGGGCCAATGAGCAAATATAGCCAAGTTAACCTAAAGAGTGAAACTAAGCACAAAACGGAAACCTAAACTAACATAAGCCTGGGCGGGGTTAGCCTAATTTCAACACGGGGAGACGAATATCCTCACGTCTAACCGGCATCAAAGTGCCACTCCAAGTCAGCCCCTCTCACTCGACACAAGCGCGCAAGATTCACCAACCTTTTGCCAAATTTTGATGAGAAGAGCCTCCGCTTTTCCATTGTAATCTTGATTTAAGCAGATGTTTAAAGTACAAGATCAGTTGGGAAGAACTGAACTTCTCGCCTCCATAAAATCCCTTCTGGCGTGTCATTCAAATACCGACTCACATGACCCCTAGCAAGCAAAAGAATATGTAGTGTTCAGCCTTCGTCAACAATGGCGCCACATTGCTACAAACAGAACTGGTCTCAAGGACAAAGAGCTTTCCGCGCAGCATGCGAACCATGAGGCCTTCAATAAACTTGCACAACGGCGCTACGGCCTTGCAATGAAAGAAAGCGTGACCCAGGGTCTCGACCTCTCCATCATAGCAAACGCAGTTTGGAGATTTCTCCAAGACCGCCAAACGAAGTCTTTTGGCGACCCAGAGGGCCCCACGACTCACCAGCCAGGTGAGTGATGTCTCATCGTTATTGAAGCATTTCAACCCGGGCGCCCATGGCCATATATTGAGCGAGCCTCCTGCTTCGTAAGACCGAACTCGTCAATCAGTTCATCACAAACGGACCCCCTAATTAACACATGATATAATGCCTTATGAGACAACGCCTAGATGTTGGAGAGGCCATCCGACGCCAGTAAGAGGTGCTTCAGAGCAATACAACTTATAGCGGTAGCAGGAGAACTCGCCTCTGCGTAAACGGCCAGTCTCCCCCACGCACGAGTGCACACTTCTCAGGGATGGGAAGTTCTTACGGGCATCTTCCTTCCAGAATCTAGGATTTAGTAACGCGATGCGAAGCATATATTGACGAATCTCAATGTTAGACATACCCAGATCGCCTTCAGAAGGGTGAAGGCAACAGATCTCCCGAGGAACCATAGCAGTCTTGCATCACCACAAGAAGGAGAACAAAAACCATACTAATGCAAGTGGAAGTACAGAGAGTCGGTAAAGGAGAATCGGTTAGCTGTGTGAGACACATACCCCCGAAAGCTTTAAGGAAATATTCCTCCAAGACTACAGACGAAGTGCAATCTCGACTTTCTCTTGTAACTTCGACCAATTCCTTTCCAAATGGATATCGGGATCGAACAAGACGCCGAGTATCTTGATCGACCCGTCCGTCCAGAGGAAAGGTCCCGCAAGAAAAAGTCTCTTCCACACACCCAACCGCAAGCCAACAGACTTATCGCGGTTGATCTTGGCTACTGTCACCGTCTCTTACCCACTGATTTCTTTGCTGATTTCATCAATCTCATCTCTGCTCGTTACAATAATCGAAACGTCATTAGCATAGGCAGAATACCTGGCCGAGGTGGTAGTACCTGGTAGGGAAATTCCGCGTAGGACCGGATTCGTTTTTAACTTGCGAAGGAAGGGTTTCAACGCAATAATGTAAAGAAAATGTGAAAGCGGGCGAATGGAGCGAGACAATACGAAAGGGTCCGATCATACCCCACTCACTTCCACCAGCGCACCGGAAGCCGCATCAAGAAGTCGGATCCAGGTGCGAAGAACAGCCTCCAGAAATCGATGGTCAACCCTACCGAAAGCCTTGGACTGATCTAAATTGATGGGCGCGGCTTTACTGTCGACTTGCTCGATGATGAAACGTACCATATGAAAGTTGTCCAGAATAGTCCCGCCCTTCACAGCATAAGTCTGTTTGGAGCCAATCAGACTAGACAGGACAGCCTGCAACAGGTTCGCTAAGACGTTAGCCAAAATCTTTAACTCTATATTTAACATAGTTAAAGGGCGAAAGTTACCTAACCCATCCCCACCGTTCTTGTTCTTGAGTAGCAACTTGATCCTACCCCTGGTGAAGCATTGAGGTATAGACCTCTGCTTCACCCAAAAATCAGTGCCAGCAAATGAACAAAAACGGACGACTGCCTCAAGTACACATCGTAGGGAAGACCATCTAATCCCGGAGATTTATCCAGGCCGACCTGTTTCAGCGCATCTCAGTTTTCTGATTCTGTGATGGTATCAGCTGCATCAGTCGGCTAAATAAGCAATGTGCCGTACGCGATATGTCGCTGAGATGCATTCCGATCTCCCTCTAGACGCAATTCAGCGGCCATATCCGTCGCCTCAGAGGACATGCTTTTTAGCGTAGCCCTAACTACAAGAGCTTGATCCTTTTTAATAAGCAAGGAGGCCAACTCCACACTAGCTCAAGCTACGTCCCCACTATCACGGGATTTGAGTGCTCGATTAACGTTTTGCCCACAAGCCGTTTACGTTGCTAATTTATCTAAATTGAGCCGACGACTATAATCAGCAGCAAACGTTCTAATATTGGATTTTAAATTGTACTACCAGGCATTCCCAACCACAGCAGATTCTGTGATAAATATCCAGAAACGATTAATCATCTTGTGTCAGGTTGAACGACATTGGCACCTTCTTATTGATATGGCAGTCCCTGCTGACTGCAATGTATCTTTGAAGAAATTCGAAACGTTGTCAAAATACAAGGACCTTGAAATAGAAATCTCGAAAATGTGGCATATGGGAACATCAACAATCCCTGTTGTAGTTGGAGCCCTAGGACTGGTTGGAAAAGATTGCAGTAGACTAATTGAAGGGATTCCTGGAAGTCCATGCCTTAAGGAGATACAAAAATGTGTTCTGACAAGTACAGCCCACACTTTACGAATGGCTTTATCTATGTAATTTTTTTTCTTTTTGTCAGTGGAACGTGTCATGATGCCATTTCTAACCTTAGGTCCCTGGGCGCGACCCGGAAAGAAATGTGTAAACGCCAGAAATCAAAGAAAATAATAATAATAATAATAATAATAATAATAATAAAAATAATAATAATAATAATGACTTTGTTGAAAAACAGACAATACTCTAAATCACAAAACCAATAAATGTAGTAAGTATAGAAAATAAAAGCAAGCATGTTCGGGTAGGATCAGAGATATACCGGAAATGATGCAAACGGGTTGAATTCCACTGTGTATAAAATAGTATGGGCACAGATCAAAGGGTGTCCTAGAAAATAAATAGGACTCTCGGATTTTATGAACGAGATCAACCCACAATGTCCGAGTGACAAATGTTTTGTCAATTATTTATGCGCTGTCTGTATTTCATAAGGAAAATATTCATGATAGCATTTTCATAAAAATTTCAAAATTAAACTGAATTATTTTTTAATTTTAAATATTCTCCCTACACCACGCTTGATTGCAATTAAAATATTATTATTAATAAGCGCCATCTGTGTTTTCTGTATGCTTAATTAAATAACATTAGCGTTAAATGTAATAGGATTTTTTTCAATAACTACTTGTCCACCTGTTTGCGGTGGACAAGTAATCGCTACCGGAAATTGGCCTCATATTAAAAAAATATTGAGAAAATAGTATTGGAATGATCATTGTGCCCACGTTGAACAAAGAAATAAAGATAAATAATGGTCAAGAAAAGGATAATACTAATGAAATTTATTAAAACCTTAAAGTTTGAGTTGCTTTTGTACATGTATCTTATTATAAAACGCAGATTGTGTGTGTGTGCCTGTACGTTTATATATTGGATCGGATTTCCTACATTTTTCAACCGATTTCAACAAAACTTCACAGGACTGCGCAAAATTACCTTGTGGTGGTTCTTACATCGTCAAAAACCTTAAACAATAATCTTTGTCAATTTCATTTTTCAGTTTTTATGATGGTCGATACTTCATCTATCTCTTACTGTTACATCCCCGGGCAACGCCGGGCTCTACTGCTAGTAATATATTATTACTAAGATATTATCAGTATAAATTTGGCTATTCAAGTTTGGTTTAGTTTTTTTTCCCGCTTGTGTTGTTAGGCGTCGCGGGGAGACACAGTCGTCTGAGAGTGGCAAGGCGAGTGGCCTGGAGGAGAGATATCTCATGGGCTTTGAGAGTATATGCCATTGAGTTGCTCCAGCGTCTTCTTAGTCAGCCTCTCGCTTTCCAGCCAGAGTTCCTGGGGGTGTATGCTCGTAGGGTTGGTTGGCTGATAGGCATACGAGTGAGGTGTCTGAACCACTTGATCCTCTGTCGTTCAATGTGTTTTATGATTAGCATTGCCCCTACCATATCTTTTATTGCCTTATTCCTGATCATGTCTCGTCTGGCCTTGTTCACTGCTTTCCTCAGGCATTTCATCTTACAAATGATCAGTTTCCTCTCAAGGGTTTTTGTTAGGGGCCATGTCTGGCATTGGTAGGAAAATGGCGTTGATGAGATTTGCCTTTGTACTCATAGAAATGCTAAGATGTTTTAGAATAAATCTATTCAAAAAGGCTCTAAAATGTGTCGTATTTGATGAGATTGGAAACTTGATTTCCGGTAGCACCCACCTGTTACCTCTGATATGAAGATGCAAACAGGTAATATTTTCAACTGTTTCCTTAGATTTATAAAATAGACTGGTAAATTTCTGGAACGTATAATAAAGAAAGCAAGCTTGGTGAATTAGATACTCACAAGGCATATTAAAGGCAAGAGGAACAGAAAGAAACAGTGAGTAATCTACCCAACGAACTTAAATGGATGACAGAAGCGAGACCGGGAGGTATAGTAAGGGCACAAACATTACGCGGAGCTACAAAAGATGGGAAGGTGTGGAGAGTAATGATCTATCATATTCCAGAATATTGAGACATTTCTAGTCTACAACAACGCTATAGGTTTGCCTATCGTCCTGTTCACAATCCTCTCTGGTCTTTTGAACAGGAATAGAGATTTTTTTTCGATGTTTCCTCTTTAGGATTGGGTTTCCGGTTCCTTCTAAAGTAGGTACCAACAAAAATGGTTAAAATATTAGCATATCGTAATAAATAAATGCTGCAAATTTAATGAGAACAAAGTTTTATCGTCGAAATATTTATGTTATTAAAAGGAAAGACTAAAGTATTTTTTGAATATTTGATTCAATTTTTTAATCACTTTTAGAACATTCGAAATTTTGATTAAAATCTTGTTTCTCTTGCTTCAGTGGATGTAGTATAAATTAGCATAGGCAATTTTAGTGTCTTTTTTTGCGGTTTAAGACACATTAATTTGGAAATTCTTGCAAAAATCAAATAATTGTCAGATTTAATGAAATTTTCAGGTTTTATTCACAAATGAATGGGATTATTTTAGCAACGGTTTTTTTCTTTTAGAAAATCTTGATGATTTTTTTTTGCGTGTGTTTCACCGCACTTAATTATTTTTATGAAAACTCGAGAAATTCAGCGAGATAATTTTTAGCGATTATATTAGTCAAAAGCAGAACTCTTTGCAGAATTTAAATCATCAATTTTTATTTTTTTCGGCAAAATCGAACCCTGTCTTACCGTTACCGAAAAGCTGCTCTGAATCATAAAATAAAAAACGCAATAAAACTAAAACATTATTTAATTCGAAAGACTTTTATTCGCTTTTATATATTAAGTACAATACTATTTTAAGAAAAAAAATATTTTTTCGATCAAAAGTGAATTTTTACAAGATTTTCATTTTTTTACAATTTTAATTAGAATAATTTATAATATTTTTGAATCTTTCAGGTTCAATGGTGTAACGCTTAGCGAATATTGTTATTAAGAAAAACTATATTTACTAATCATATATCGTAAAGCTTATTACAATCTGACGACAACGAGTATTATTAAAATAATTTTAAATTGTTTTTGTGTGTATAAACGTGCCGAATTTTATAGATACGGTCACCCATACTCGACATTATCATAAGACTGATAACTATAGTAAATCTAGAGCAAAAATTCTCTAAAATTCAATAAAACATTAGATTTCGGAGAATATTTTTTTTTGAATTTTTTAAGATTACTGAGTACTTAAAAGGAGCTCGCGTTACATTTCTAATATTATCTTTTTTTTAACGTTCAAAGCCTCCGTAGAATAACACGCATCTGTCATTGATCTATCACAGAGCTGTTATAAAGCTGTCAACCTAAATAAACAAGCTGTCGTCAGGTTAAAAAAAGTACTTTCTGCGATACTTTAAACTTAATAGTTGTTTCAAATCAGATTAATTATACTTTAAATCAACTAATATTCCTCAAATAAAGTTTCAGAAAAGTATTTTTTATTTTTGGAAGATTTTTTAAAATTTTTTTACATTGCGATGAAAGACGACTAAAAAAGGTCGCTTATCTATTTTAGCAAAAAAAAAAAAAAAAAAAAAAAACTAATTCCAGCCAATTTAAATTATCTTTTGAAATGCAGTCTTTTAATTATTGGAAATATTAAATTTAATTTATCAGTTTGAAATTAAAACTAAAATAAAAGCTTCAAGAAAGATTTTTCATTATTATAAATTCATTTTAAACGTTAGGTGTCGCGTTTTTGTGGCGGTACCTGTTCTAAATTCTACTTCCACTCGATACTTCTAAAGTCTCCGCCTAAACTCTGAAATTTTATTTACTATTTATTTATTTTTTTCCTTTATATGATTAAATAGGTTCGCTTATCGTCTGGTTCACTCTCTTACCTTATCCTTTGAAAGAAGTAGTGATTTCTTTTATTCCCGTGTTTCCTCTTTAAAATTGGGTTTCCAGTTCCTTCTAAAGTCTATTTCAACTCCATACTTCTAACTTCTCAGACTAAAATCTGAAATGTTATTTATTTACTATTTATTTACTTTTTTTCTCAATAGGAGTAAACAGGTTCGCCTATCATCCGGTTCACACTCCTTCCCGGTATTTTGAACATGAGTAGAGATTTATCCTTTGTTTCCTGTTTGGCATTGGGTTTGCGGTTCGTTTTAATGTTTTTTTTTAATTTTTTTGCATCTTAGTGACATTATCGCCTTGCTTAGTGTGAATTGATTAAAAAAATATGAGGAAGGCTACAATGCTGGCACAACCCCCAGTGCAGGACATATCAACCTCTAAAGGTTTTAAAAGTGGCTATTCAATGCAGAAAAACCCAGTCCACCTGAAATACAGTCTGTCTTCCATTTTTCTCAATTCACATTGTACTGTCCTAAGACCAGATTAGTCTGGATATTAACATAAAGAATATTACTGTACAAAAGAAAAAAAAAAACAACAAAGTCGATGATAATATAATTCTTATTAACATCAAAAGCGATATTAAGCAACAGTTCATATGTTGATTATTGTCCGGCTTGGGGAAAAAAAGGCGAAGTAATAAGTAGACGTCTTTTTCCTTGATTCCAATGCCATCTTCTTTATTTGCGACGAAACCGACAAAGAAATCGATAATCTCCGAAATAATTACCTTTCCTCGAGATAATTCCTTGCATGGTTCCATATCTTGTTTGATTGCCAGTTGTGTTTTAGCTTAATCTATTGGCTCTGACGCCACTGTCGCCAAATTCGACAAAGAAAATAAAATAATGATGAACTAATCGAAAGATCAACTCAGGTGCGTGGGTGCTTCCTCGCCACGGAAACCACCTGCGCTCCGAACTAACTACTGTGAAGAGATTAGCAATACAATAGATTATCGTGTGATAAGGTTTGTGTGAGTTGTCCTCACTTATTAGGTTGTATCATAAATAATTTCCGTTTGTGTTTCTCAAGTATTCTTTTGTTTTCTTTTTTTTACATTAAGGTTCACCCTGTACAAGGCCCGGAAGCCACTTCTGATGTAGGGTTCCGTTAAAAGGAAGTTTATACGGAGAGGAAGAGGTATAACGGTTAACCCTAGACTTGAACAGGTTAAGATTGTAGTGATCGGGGAAGCATCCTCTTTGGAGTCGGTTCCACAGATCAGTGGTTCGCGAGAAAAAGCATATATATATATATATATATATATATATATATATATATTTGTGTGTGTGTGTGTAATAATCCGTTGTTATATGATTCAAGTGAATCCTAATAATATAAAATATTAAAAGTGATCCACAAAAAGAGCTCAATGTATTTATTATAACAAAGCGTATAAGTTACATAAAATTTACCTCATCAGAATACCTATTTCAACTTCTGAATTGAAAATGCCAACATAAGACTTCTTGGTTGAAATAACTATTCTGATGAGGTAAATTTGGATTTCTATTTTATCTATCCCATCTATCTATCTATCTATCTATCTATCTATCTATCTATCTATCTATCTATCTATCTATCTATCTATCTATCTATATATATATATATATATATATATATATATATATATATATATATATATATATATATATATATATATATATATATATATATATATATATATATATATATATATATATATATATATATATATATATATATATATATATATATATATATATATATATATATATATATATATATATATATATATATATATATATATATATATATATATATATATATATATATATATATATATATATATATATCTATATATATATATATATATATATATATATATATATATATATATATATATATCTATCTATCTATCTATCTATCTATCTATATATATATATATATATATATATATATATATATATATATATATATATACATATCTATCTATCTATCTATCTATCTATCTATCTATATATATATATATATATATATATATATATATAACTTACAGTCAAGTCTTGATGAAAAACTGTTTCACACCAGGTACCTTAAACAAAAACCGGTTACAAAAGCGTGTGTTCATGCCCTTAGCAACTTTATCCCGTATAAATCTTAAATTAACGGGAATGAACAGGTTAAAATTGGGAGTTTGTTTCACAGAGCGGGAAGAAGGTGTTCGAGTGAAACTGTCTTCTCTCCGATCTGGAATACGGAAGGGGAATGTGGGTGGTTTACTACAATATAAGTGGCATGGCCGTTCCTAGCCATAAACCTTAGACCTGGCGGAACCAAGGAATGCAATCCGTCAAAACACTTTCCTTAATAAGTCCAAGAACATTTTTTAATTAGATATTTATCATTACTTGTAATAACGTGTTGCCATTCATCTGGCAGCTCTTCGATACATTTTAGTAAAATTCCGCAGCTTTTAATTCCCAAAATTTTCGACGCATCTAATTGTGGTTTCCATTAAAAGAAGATTTCCCTATTAAAGCGTTTTGTGGTGATCGTAAAAAGTAATAATCAGTTATGCAAGGTCAGGTGGATATGGGTTCAATAATGTTTTTCTTTAATATTCTTACAGTACACAGCTTTGCATTGTCATGGAGGAAAACAACATTTTTCTACTGAAAAACGCTGGAAGCAATTAACCGAACTTTTATAGATATGTTGCAGCTACTGTATATATAAATGTGCATTTAGTGTTCCAGAATTCTAAATGAATAATGCCTTGATGGTGCCACCCACGCAAAACCTTACCTTTCTTTAAGGAAGCTCAGGAAATATAATCCACTCACTGTTATGTTGAATTTTGCCGTATTTAGCTTGTTTTTCATCGCAAATTATGAGATATTCAAAAAACGGGTCATTTCTTTAATGCATGGGCTATTAGCAATCCCTTCAACGCGTCTATCGGAACCTTTTCCAATCAATCCGAGGGCTCTAACTACAACTGGAATTACTGGTGCCCTCATGTGTCACATCCTTCAGATTTCCATTTCCTTGTAGTTTCATAGGTTTTGAAGATCTTCAAAGATACATTACAATGTGCAGGGACAACCATGTCAATAAGAAAGCATAGTGTGTCTTTCGGGTCTCTAATCACGAAGTCTGGGCGACTAACATTGATTGTTTTGACTGTGTGTATTGTAAAGTGCCATAAAATTGTTACAGGTCCTGTAAGTGGGTGTGGGTGATGTTCATACCAGTTCCTTAGAGATTCCTTCCTGTAAAAGTTGCACATTATACTGTGCAGATATTGGTTCACTCTATCATGCCGGGTATTATATTCAGTTGGTGCTAATACCATGCAACATGATACAAGATGGTCAATTGTTTCTGGATATTTATCACAGAATCTGCATTTCGAGTCAACACAATATTTCAGTATGTGTGCTTGGTAATGTCTAGTTAGCTAGCATAGATCCTTAGCAGCAGGCAAGAATCAAGATTTCGGTTTCAGCTTGTAATCTTATTATTATTATTATTATTATCATTTTTATTTTCTTTGATTTCTGGCGTTTACACATTTCTTTTCGGGTCCCGCCCTGGGACCTAAGGTTAGAAATGGCGTCATGACACTTTCCACTGACAAAAAAAAAAAAAAAAAAAGAATTAAATTACATAGATAAAGCCCTTCGTAAGGTGTGGGCTGTACTTGTCAGAACAATTTTTGTATCTCCTTGAGGCAGGGAGTTCCAGGAATCCCTTCAATTAGTCTACTGCAATCTTTTCCAACCAGTCCTAGGGCTCCAACTACAACAGGGATTGTTGATGTTCCCATATGCCATATTTTCGAGATTTCTATTTCAAGGTCCTTGTACTTTGACAACTTTTTGAATATCTTCGAAGATACATTGCAGTCAGCAGGGACTGCCATATCAATAAGGAGGCATCGTTTTTGTTTGTGGTCTTTAATAACAATAATTATTATAGGTGCTAAGTTCGCTCAGTATGTGGGCGGTAATGGCTCCCCACAACTTTCTATCCTTTGTAACTTTTAGTAAAGTTTTTTTTTTTACTACCCTTTTTTATCCTTGTTCTGCCATCGATTTAATACAATCATCAATATGTCGTGTGAGTGTCAAATTTTGCAAGACACTTTCCTCGTTATGTGTCCCCAAAATGTCAACTGCCCTTCTCTGATTCTAAGTCAAGTAAAAGTGTCCTTTTTTTTCAATTTACGTTAAAATTTCCTCGTTATCCCCATGTTTAGTCCGTGTGAATCTTGGCAGGAAATTCTCACCAGCTAGCAAGCAGAAAAAGCGCGTTGAAAAAATTGGGATTCAGATCAAGATTTTGTAAACAGAGCTGTATCTACAAAACAAATAATTCTTTGAACTTTTTAATCTATTAAATCTCTCTCTCTCTCTCTTCTCTCTCTCTCTCTCTCTCTCTCTATATATATATATATATATATATATATAATATATAAAGTAAATACTATACAATCAAAATGAAAGTATAGTTATACGCATGAAAAAGCAGTTGAAATAGGTCTTACCGTTCGGTAACGAAAACTGCAGCAAAAATGGTCAGTTAAATCAGAACACGAAAAAATTTGAATTAAGCAGCTAATATATATATATATATATATATATATATATATATATATATATATATATATGTGTGTGTGTGTGTGTGTGTGTAAAAATATATATATGTGTTTGTGTCGGTCTTTTCAGTGCTAATAATGTACTCCGTCATTAACAACTGCCATAGAAGAAAGCCAATTCCATAATTAAAATATAGCCGAAGCTCCTTTTTTCACACATTAACGCTGTTAACATTGAACCTGTTCGCAGATTTTGTTAGATTGTCGAGTTGAAAATAATAATAAAGATTAAAAGGTAACCATATCAACGCACTTCTGAAGACCACTGGGTGCAAACTACAATCGAAAAAGCCTGAAGAAGGGATAGGATGAAATTAGAAGCCCACGAACTTATTATAATTTTTTTTCAAATTCGGCTTATATATTTGCGTAAATGTTAACATTCTGATCGAGTTCTCTCCTGAAGGTTTTGTTAAATTCGATTACATTCTGTTTTTCATAACTTTACATTACGCACACGTCGGTTTGTGAGTCTCTTCTGGATTAGATTAGTTAAAAAAAACTGGAGAGAAGACGAAAATTCGTATCTCTATTCAAGATGCTCATGGTGATGGTCG
The DNA here is from genome assembly GCA_903632075.3 of Acanthosepion pharaonis. Taxonomy (NCBI): domain Eukaryota; kingdom Metazoa; phylum Mollusca; class Cephalopoda; order Sepiida; family Sepiidae; genus Acanthosepion; species Acanthosepion pharaonis. The sequence goes on along the minus strand of CAHIKZ030004333.1, from coordinate 404,021 downwards.
GTTTTTGGTTCGACTAATGAAATTAGGACTTAATGTTAAAATCTTTTATTCCGTTGACGAATGTTATGAATGCTAATTAGTCATCTGCGATAACAAAATGAGTTCTTTTATTAGAATATAGAAGTGAACGTGGGCTTCGACTTTAATAAATATAAAATTTGGATTCTGGCTTGCAGAATTGGAGTTGCTTATTTTTCTTTCTTGTTTCTCACTGAAAAAAATATTAATTTTTTTTTTGCCTAGAAGACAACATTGTTTTCATAATGCAATAACTTCATTTTTCCTCTTTCTTGTATTTTTTTAAATAACTGGTCGACGATAAAATTTTCATTTGGCATAACGACTCTCATACGGCATACAAATTTCTTTTCCATTTTTTTCGGCATTTTGAAGTTTATACACAATAATAAATAAATACATTTTAAATAAATAATTTTGTTAAGCTAAGGATCATTTTTATTCTGACTATATTTAGGTTTTCCTGAAAATGTATATTTTCATTGCTAAACCCAGAAAATTTCTTTAAATAATGTAAAATATCTAATATAAATTTTTAAAAAGCAGCGATGGGGCACTTATTCTGGTGCACAATGTAACACAGCTTAAAAAGTACAATTCGAGTATTGATCAGTTTAATAAACGTTCAGATCTATTGTATTTAATGAAAGCTAAGCGTTGATCAGTTCAATAAACATTAAAACTTTGAATGAACGTTAAGCATTTGATTGGCAACCAATTTACCGCAGAACGAAATGGCAACCTAATGTCCGAAAATCTGCTTAGTCTGTCATGAATCGAAAGATCGATATGATTACCCAAGCGTGTATCACGTATGGCACTTGATTGACTGATTGGAAGGGACACTGAGAAACACTGACGAGCCATAAATTCTTTCTGTTGCAGATGTATGGCTTATAAAGGTACAAATTAACATTTAAGAGGCATGAAAATATTTAGGTATGTTATTTGTCTATTTTTCAAACGCAATGTCATAGATGCAAGCGGATGCAAGACAATTTAAAATATATTCCATGCGATGAAATATGTTATTAACGTATTTCCCCCGGGTCAATAAGTACTCTCATTCTTTCTGTTCCTCTTTTTCATGGAAATATAACAATACACACAGATATTATTCGAGGTGCAGCTAGCCAACTTCGGTAGCACATGTTATTAGTCATGAGTGAGAACACGGAAATAACAGGATTGGCGGTGGGATGATTTCTCTCCACAACTTAAAGAGTTCAGATACTTTTATGGATGCAGGGTGGCTCCAGAGTCCTGGTCTAGTTCTTGATGTGAAGACTTCTATATTTTTTAATTTTCTAATCGGAAGATGTATTCAATAATCCTGCGCAGAATATAATTCTCACCTGTATTGCAATCACAGAACCGTCAAGTTTCGCTTCTGCGTCCCACCAACAACAATATTTCGAGACATTGATTGACAAGGAAACGAGGAATATCTACCCTCATGGATTAGCTAGTGTTCTGTTCAAAATTCCCTGAAAAGTGCCCATTATCATGGACACCTGTAGCGTTGCAGCTCAGAGCGGACACCTGTTTCGTTCGCAAGGTGCAGCTTCTTCTAGTCGAACCCTTGTGGCTTAATGCATGGAAAATAATTCTTTAGTCGACTCGTCACTCAAGAAAAAAAAACCTATGAGACGAATTGTAGCAGTCGGCAAATTTTATTCAGTTGCAACTTTCTCGTAAGAGCCGAGGAAAACTGAGGTGAGGTCAAGGTTCTAACCGGCGTCTGCCTTCCTTTCGCATGACGAGTGAGCGGTTCTCTGTGTTTGGGCTGCTAGGTACCACTGTCTGATAGCGAACAAACATTCTTTCCCCTGTCACCTTTGTCTAAAAAAAAGTTATTCATCAAGAACCCAGGATCTCGCTTCACTCAGATTACCTTCTGTGTCAGGGTCGGTTGACCTTGTTCTTGGTAGGCGGCCCCACTTATCTGACATTTTTCGTTATGACGATAATTATCAAAACGATTTCTGTAATATGTGTCCTTAACAACACATTAGCTGACTACTGATATCGATACGCACCTGAATTTAGCCGAAGGATTAATTGCCGAAACGTGTGAATTATGACAATAATAAGGACATTAACCCGACTGTTAATAATGTACTTGTTTTTTTTTTTTAAATTAACTGTTGTATAGATGACGAGCTTCGAAATTATTTCAGCACTTTGCATAGATCCCAAACATCTAAAACGTTATCAGAATTGGATTATTTCATTTTGACACATGAAGTTTCAATAAAGGGCAAAAAGTATTCTGCTGATGAGTGACTGTTCTATTTGAGACGTATTTGCATTTATCTGTATGCTATCCGATAAATCCTCAATTAGGACCTTATTAGTAAATTCTTCGTCTGTCGAAGGATGAATCTGAGCTTGATTGATCACTTTCACAAAGATATTTGTAAAGCTCTTCATCAATAATAATCTGATTCGTCATTTTTGGATAGGAGAAATAAATTCGATTTACTGTCTTAGACTAAATCTGGAATTACTCATTTAGACTAAATAACTTTTGGACACTGATTGGTTGAAAGAAGGCGGATCTGATGGCCTAACTCACAGATTTAACAGAATTTCCGTCAATCTCAATAAAATGAAAAATTTCGTCTGGTTATTCTAATATTGGTATAGGTGTTAGGCAATGCCATCAGTCGTGGTTGGCCCACAGGACTGCAATAAATGAATTTCTTGTTATTTGCACTTAATCTGCTAAAGAAAAAAAAAGAATTCAATTCTTTGGAAGGCTGTAAAAGGAATAGTCCATTTTTTCATGACGTAATTAAAAATGTCATGGCAGGAGGGAATAAAGAAGTCGCCTGAAAGATGGGACAAACTAATTTTTCAATAAAGTTAATACATTTTTAGCTCTCATTACTTGACAGATTATTTGATTTTTATGAGAATATTTATTATTATTATTATTATGTTTGGTATCCTTTTGCCAGATAGTAGTTTTAAGTGCACGATTACTAAGAACCCCTCCGGGGTCTATGAGTAAAAAAAAAAACACTGTTGAAAAGTTATCTATGCACATTTGGGAGATTTCGTTTAGATGGAAAGGGTTTTGTGGATGATGTGTGTAGTTTTCCGCACAGAGTAAATATTTGTATACCTGACATGCCGATGTCTCCAGGAATTTTACATTATTTCCAGTACCCTTCCGTATCCAACGTATAATCGTAGTTTTAATTTTCAACATTTTAGTTACATCGATTTGCTTGACAATTTTTGAAATTCTTTTTCAGAAACAGTGGAATCTTCTGGGCAAGTCATATCAATTAGTAGGCAGGTTCCTTTTTTTTTTAATCTTTAATGTTTTGTTTATTAGTCTATTCGGTTGGTGTTTGTATCATGTCTTCAATGTCATAGTTCGAAGAGACATGCCTAGGAATATATTGTAATGTCAAATAATGTATTATTTCTCAGCAAGAAGTTTACCCTATGATACCATGTGCTTAATTGTTTCCTTAAATTTATGGAATAAATGACAGGCAGGATTTCAGCCATCTTTGATGATTTTAGCCTTGTATGTATTAATTGGAAGACATTAGTCTTGTGCTGCCATAATAAGACCTTGTATTTCCTATTTAAGACCATTGCTTCTAAGCCATTGATTGGTTTGGCGAACATCGATTCCTGGTTTATACTATTATTATTTATCATTCAGATATAAGCAATAATTGCTTTTTACATTTGAATGATCAGCGTATCTCAATTTTGAAATGGCCTTCTTTTCTTTTAGTTCAACTAATTTATGAAAAAAAAAAAAAAAAAAAAAAAACTACCCGCAAAAGATACAAGTAACGAAATAAAGGATTTAGTAGTGTTCCAACATTCCAATCTATTGACAATGATTCTTTGAGATTGCATCAGTCATCAATAAAAATACAGGAGTTGTTAGTTCGAATTCGAAATCTCTGCTGAGGATTTTATGTTCTTCCTGCATTGACTCTTTTTCTCCATAGGCGTATCTCACAGCTGTAAGAGGTAAGTATTGAAGTTGCCAGAGAAATCTAGAACTTGAAACGCTGGTTTTCGACATACAGAGATGTCTACGACTTGAATGAATGGTAAAGCTCTACGTTTTCGATAATATAACAGAAAAACGAATTACAAATCAAGAATTAAAACTGTTTTTTCGACAAATGGTGTCAAGATGCTAAACGTCTTATCTGAAAACCTGGAAAAAAGAAAATCTATTAGTATCATTTTTTTTCTATATTAAACATTTTGTGGGTATAAACATTATGCTGGTATACGATTTGTACAATTTTGCAGTGAAATCCAGTATATATATATATATATATATATATATATATATATATATATATAGATAGATAGATAGATAGGTAGAGAGAGAGAGAGAGAGAGAGAGAGAGAGAGAGAGAGAGAGAGAGCGTAAAGTAAAAAAATAACGAAAAGGACAAATGATCACGACACCCTACACGTATAACATCCGCGCAGACGGAAGCACGCTCACGAACGTACATCTGCGCGGACGAGCGCGTGGCTACACGCGCGCAAACGCACGCACGAACACAAACAATACAGAAAATTTTTACAGCAATGATAAGTCTCTAAAAATGAAAAAATCGAAAAATAAAAGTTGTAAATTGCTGATACCCCGTGAAGAATGGACACACAGATCCGCCTACGAAACTCTGGAGTCCGGATGCTGAAGATAACATCAATCAGCTAAGTAACAATCATTTGGTGTATATTTGGGCAAGAAAATGTTTTGTTGAATATGACAAACAAGGAAAATTTGATAAAATTTTTAATGAGTTTTTCTAGTATTCTTAAATTGTTCTGGTTGTTGAAGGTAAGGGAGTATAAAAAATTGTCGGTATTGACTGTGTATTAGAAAATACACATAAAAATAATTTTTTTAAATATTTGATCACATACTCATCAGAGCGGTTTCGACTTGAAGGTACATTTAAAATCAGTGCGATTTTTCATCTTCAGTAACATTGTATATGACTCTCATCGGTCTCAGCTTCATAGTCCTATGCTAACTCGCGAGAGTGCTCCTTCCAAGCTCGTCAATGTTTTACGACAGTTCATTTAATGTCGTTGTTCGGTGTGTATGCTATTTATAACACACACACACACACACACACATGCACACACACACATATATATATATATATATATATATATGAAATGTATATTTGAGCAGCAACTTTTCTTTCGAGTATGTTTCCTTGAATATGACAGACACTGAAAATTTGATGAATTTATTTAGTTTTTCTAATATCCTTAGATTTTTCCCGTTTGCTGGGATTAAGGAAGTGTAAAAAATGTTCGTAGTGTCTATTTTTAAAAATTAATGTCAGTTTAGCTATTTTCAAGCGGTGCCTGTTGTCAATTTGTTTTTATGGTTGTTTGTTTAAGATGTAGCTTTTGCGATTTTCGCGAAATGAGAATGGTTGGAATTCGAGTTGGTGACTTTTTATTTAAAAAAAACCCAGCAAAGCATTCCCGCTGCTGAATAAGGTGAGTTCTATACTGAGTGCCAGATTTATGGAAAGGGACTATGTCACAGTTAGATGTCTTCAGTTACGGGACCCTATTCACCCAGTATAAATTTCTCTTTAAACAACAGCAGAAATGGTGTGTTAAAGGTTTTTTTTTAAATACATATATACTGGGTGTAACAGCAAAATTGTCCAAATCGGAGAAAAGTATGGGATAATTGTTTACCCATAAAATGTTTAAAAACAGTAATTCGATCTTGCTAATAGGCGCTTCCTCTATAGCTAAATGGTATACCACTTCAGCCATTTTGTTTCAACACTTCTGGTGCCTGGTCAATTGACAAGACACCAGAAATGTTGAAAAAAATCGCTATTTTTGTAGTGATGTTATAACATGCTTATGCTATAATTTTTAAATAAATATTATTCGCTCTACTTTGTATTGAGCACTTTTTAAAAAGTAGTGGTTTTGGTTATCGGAATTTTATTCCATCTATACTAACCCTGTATTCGTATTCTTATATATATATATATATATATATATATATATATATATGATTGAATAAGTAACAAACGGTGTGTCTGCTTATTTTGACGATAATCCTTTGATATTCAAGAACATTTTTTCGTATGTTACAATTAAATGAGGCAAGAAATGCACTGTAGCAGTAAGAATCACTTATATTCCATTAGTACCCTCCATCTCTTTCTGAGATCATCATCAGGCGGGCAATTGGTGAGGCAAAAACTATGTGTAGATATATATTACTACTGTACTGATGCGGCATTCACCCTGGGCGGATTGAGCCGGCTCCTTCCTGTTATGAGAAGGAGATTCTTGGGATAAATTACAGAAGTAGGGTACCCAGGCCTACTCGGATAACGTTCTTGCTTGCCGCGGCGTTCCCACAGACGCAGAGACAGGAACGACCAGAAGCCGCCGGTTACCGATACAGACGCTCCTTGGATTTTCACCAGAGCCCTTGTTAGCCGGCGTGTGTGTCAGACCTGTCCGCCTTGGGTGGCCCTACCAGGAACGAAGTTCCGGGCGGCATAGCTCTGACACTACCGTTTACACCCCCCCCACCGACTGTGAATTAAGGATTGGACTTTGGGGGCTTACAGTACCAGGTGTTCCCAAGCGGTCCCCCATCTAAGTACTGACCTGGCTCTACGCTGCTTAACTTCGGTGATCGTACGAGAACCGGTGTTTCAGCGTGATTTGACCGTAAGCAGATATATATTACTGATTTTTTTCTATTCCGTTTAAATGCTATGGATGGCAGTTATGCTTAAAACTTCATTAAAGCGAGAATAGTTATCCACTACGTAATTTTTCTTTTATGTTTTAAATGTTATGCTCGAGCGTCCATTAAAGTGTAATATAACGTTTGTAACTTATTCAATCAGACATGCCTGATAGAGAATTTGCTGGTTAAATACACAAAAACGCGCAAACAGAAATATATATTAATTAAAAATTAAAAAATACGCCTTTAAGGAGGCGCCCGAGGGGGTCATCAGTGGTGTTTTGATTTGGTTCATCAGGGAGTTTCGGGTTTTTCAATATCATACTCCCCATCACCAAATCGACCCAATCAGGGGAGATTAACCCCTGATTCCCCCTCACAATTAAACGCTAACAGCTACTCTGGCCTTTTTAAAGAATTAGACGAATAAAGACCACATATTTTTCATCATCCGATTATATATATATATATATATATATATATATATATATATGATCGAAATAAAAGTATAAAATTTAATATTACAAGACATATTAAAACAATATTAAATAAAAAAAAAAAAAACTCAACAACAAGGGGTGAAGCAACCGGTTTCGCTCCCGCTCGTCAGATTCAAAATTAAAACAGAGAAATGTACAATAAGAATAGGTGGAAAAAAAAATTACACATATATATATATATATATATGTTTGTATATATACAAGAAGGAACTAGAGGCAGATGACAGCAAGTCCCAGCAAACACTCACGTTGTTTGCACAAAGAAGGCTTGTGGCTTATTGTACATTTCTCTGTTTTAATTTTGAATCTCCTGTGGAAGTTTGACGAGCGAGCGAAACCGGTTGCTTCCCCCTTGTTGTTGAGTTTTTTTATTATTTAATATTGTTTTAATATGTCTTGTAATATTAAATTTTATACTTTTATTTCGATCATTAAATTTTGTAACTACAAAATAAAATATATTTATAATATATATATATATATATATATATATATATATGTGTGTGTGTGTGTGTGTGTGTGTGTGTGTGTGTGTGTGTGTGTGTGTATTGCAATTTCTAGGAATAATGTTTTTATTTATCGATCTAACAGATTTTATCACTTATACGTTATATTTATTGAATACTCACATTTGAGTAGACGCTCCGTTTATTTATTATATAGTATATTTACTTATTTTTATCTACCGGACTGAAGATTCGAGTAATTAAAGAAAAATATACGCTCTCCAGCAAGATTCGAATCTGCCATAACATGCTTCTTTATCTGCCAACAGTAACAGGAGGTTAAAAATTGTACATTATGATAAAAAATTAAGACATTTTATCCTAGTTCATAACATGCCACGAGAAAATTTTATTGCCGGCGTGCACTTTGGATCCTCCATCTAGTCACATACTAAGTATTGGGATATTTTTCAAAGAATATATAAATATGAACAAATAGGGTTTGCCGTTTCTGCTGCATTTTATTACAAAATTGCATTAATATACATATATACATATATATTGTTATACGTTATTTATATAGACACAAATATCTAAGTAAAGGCTCTGTTCATAATAAACCGTATTGAAACATTTACCGACCGGTAAATGTTAATACAGTTTATTATGAACAGAGCCTTTACTTAGATATTTGTATCTGTTATATTCCATTTTATCATATCTACATTTTCAAAATGTTTATGGTGTCTGTTTGTTAAATTTGCGAGTGAAAATGATCATTAACTAATGGTATCTTAATTCCAATTGTTTGAAATATTTTGCTCTGTTTAATTAAAATAAACACAGAGCGTTCTTTGGGAGTCAGTTTTACCATTTCATATATAATATTTAAAAGTTAATAGGATTCGCTTGCGATTATGTCAACGGATTACAATATATATATATATATATATATATATATATATATATATATATATATATATATTCAGATATTTTTTATGTTTATACATTCTTTTTATAGATACAAATATTTAAGTAAATGCTCTGTATTTCCAACTATAAAAAATAATGTATAAATATAAAAATGTCTTAAAATAATTGTCGAATTTTGTCTATTTCATAATGTGTGACGTCATATATATGTGTGTGTGTGCATGTATATATATATATATATATATATATATATATATATATATATATATATATATATATATAAATACAATTTATATGATTGCAATATATATGAATAAATATTTGTTTAATTTTTATTGCTTTTTTCCAATTTTCGAATAATAATCATAGTATTGAA
>CAHIKZ030004333.1:330000-392500 GCA_903632075.3 Acanthosepion pharaonis | reverse complement strand
CATACATATATACTCATACACATAGATGTAGACATACGCACACACACACACATACACACACACACACGTGCATACATATATACTCATACACATAGATGTAGACATACGCACACACACACACGTACACACACACACGTGCATACATATATACTCATACACATAGATGTAGACATACGCACACACACACACATACACACACACACGTGCATACATATATACTCATACACATAGATGTAGACATACGCACACACACACACACACACACACGTGCATACATATATACTACACACATAGATGTAGACATACGCACACACACACATACACACACACACACGTGCATACATATATACTCATACACATAGATGTGACATACACACACACACACACACACACACACACGTGCATACATATATACTCATACACATAGATGTAGATATACGCACACACACACACATACACACACACGTGCATACATATATACTCATACACATAGATGTAGACATACGCACACACACACACACACACACACACACGTGCATACATATATACTCATACACATAGATGTAGACATACGCACACACACACACATACACACACACACGTGCATACATATATACTCATACACATAGATGTAGACATACGCACACACACACACATACACACACACACACGTGCATACATATATACTCATACACATAGATGTAGCCATACGCCCACACACACACATACATATATATATATATATATATATATATATATATTGCATATATACAAATTGTAAGAATTTTGCTTTCCAGTTCGAATCATGCCTTTTTCTTTTTAACAATATTGCCATAAAAGAGGTTTGTATTTTCTCCTGAAAATTATACACTGGCATCAGTTTAATAACTTTCAGGGATTGGATCTCTCTACGCCAAAAAAAAAAATGTTCATATAATTTAATGTTTTGTCTAGCAGACAATAAAGACCACCAGTAAAAACTTTTCACTCCTTTATCTTCCGTCATGATAAATGGAAGACTGGCTGGCTATATTAAAACTCACCTCGTCAGATGTGAGAAAGTATCAATAAAACTGTAAGCTTTATAAGGCAATATTGCATAAAGACAGTCTTTGCATCAAATATCGACAAGAAATCTGGAACAGAATTGAAAGAAAGAGCGAAAAATAGTTGTCTATAAATAAAAATCCAAAATTGATATTTGATTAGACTCATCAGAATATTGAATGAATACCTGGACACAATAGAAAAGTATATATATATATATATATATATATATATATATATATATATATATATATGTGTGTGTGTGTGTGTGTGTGTGTGTGTGTGTGTCTACATCTATATACTTAATACGTATATATATATATATATATATATATATATATATATATGTATATCACTTATAATATAGCAAAAAGGTGTAAATGAAATGAATGTATGCCTTCAGGAAGATTAGATTTTGTACATAAAATTTATTAAAGTGTACCTAGAATTTCTCATATATCTTTGTGCAAAATCAAGTTTGTGTGTAACATTTTGGGGCGGAAAATTGTGTTGGCGCTCTGAGTTCCAATCGAGGCCGTTGTATTCGCACAAATAATGCAAATGCTTAAATCCATTTCCATACATATATATATATATATATATATATATATATATATATATATATATATATATATATATTATAAAAGCTGTCTGCGTGCAATCCGTGCTTCAAGATAGGACATCTAACGTAGACCTGTTTAATAGGTGTAATATTGGAGGAATCGAGACTTTTATCATACAGTCTCAGATACGGTGGACTGTTCATGTCTTGAGAATGTCTGATGACAGGATACCCAAGATCCTAATGTACAGCCAGCTTGATCAGGGCTACAGGAATGTAGGACGCCCATGGCTAAGATACAAAGATAAGCTGAAAAGCAACTTGTCAGCAGTTAATATACCACATAACACTCTTGAGTGCTTAGCTTTGGAGCGGGTAGAATGGAGATCAACGTGTTTTAGTGGACTCAGCAATTTTCAATCTGCTTGTCTGAATCATCTTTAAGAAGCGAGAACAAGATCTAAAAGGTCAGCCAATCTAACAGTGATCTCATCTCACAATCCTCACATATGTGGCCTCCTTTGTAAATCACTAGTGGGTCTTAAATGCCACTTAAGATTAGCGCATAAACTTTCATAACTGAATCAATAAGCTGTCAGATCCTCATACGTCGAAACCGACGGGAGAGTCCATTATGTATGTATGTATGTATGTATGTATGTATGTGTGTGCGTGGAATATAGTACAAGCTTTCGACTTTCTTAAATCATTATCAGGGTAGGTTGAGACAAATGTTAAGTTTCGAAGAAACCATGAACACTGACAATTTCTTCGTGTAGTGACGTGGACAAAAAGTGTCCTGACATAGGCTAGTTGTGACGTGTGTGTTTTGATTGAAGGATCATAATTTTGCTTTTACTGTTTGATTTTGCTAGTATTTTGGTGTTGTTTGTGAGTAGGTTTTAATGTTAGTATGCGTGAGTGTGCGTGTTTGTGTGTGTGCGTGTGTGTTTGTGAGACACTGAGGACTTGAAGTGGTTAATGTTAAATATAAGCTGGAAGGCTGTGAAGTGGTTAATGTAGAGTATAAGCTGGAATATATATATATATATATATATATATATATATATATATGTGTGTGTGTGTGTGTGTGTGTGTGTGTGTGTGTGTGTGTGTGTATAGAAAAATAGGAAGAACTGGTTAGGTAAATAAACCAAAGTCCCTTAGTATTTTAGTTATTATTTAAAAAAAATAGTGCTCGATACAGAAGTAGAGCATAAATATAATTATTTATTTAAAAATATGATTCCAATTTGCGACATAAGAGGTCTCCTGTTTCAAAACAAGAGCCGAAAACTTCAATATAATTATTTGAATTAAATTGAATTAAAGTAAGCTCTGTTCCATCTTCAAGCGAAATTTTTTTTGGAATAGCGTATTTCTGAAATTTACGTGTTTTAATAATTGAAATCAAAATTTCCATGGTAACAGCTAGGGCGAATTGTTTAAATTTGGTAGGCGTGTGTTGGGTGTTGATAATAAGTACCAGTATAGAGTTACTTTCGTAGATGTCAAGCCCATATATATATATATATATATATGGAGTAAATAAACAAACTAACGCATATGAAATTCTAAGTAGAAGGAAACGAAAGTGGGATAGAAAACAAATTGAATAATAAGATATGTACTTTTTAAAGAGAGAGAAAAGGAGGAAGTCATTTTTCCTGGTGATGGGAAGTGAAAAGGCGGCCATCTGGATTGTCTCACCCCTACAAATTGGAGTGATGCACCAAGAGTTGTTTTTTTATATATCTATTGAGAATCTGGCATGCGGGTGAAAGGAATTGAGAAATAATTTTATCTCTTCCTTCAGAATTTAAGAAAACAAATATCATTGACGAGAAGAGAGATAGAAGTGGGTTATATTTTCGCACACGAAAATGAATTGGAAAATAATTTCATCTTTCATTCGCAAGATTAAATAAAAACGATGTACGGTTAGGCGAGAATTATGAAAATGGTTCCTGTCTTCGGTGGGCAATAAGAGTAATCGGGTTTATATTTTAATTGGATAGAGATAAGTCCAGGGAAATAGGAATCAGAGAATTAAAATTAATGAATAGAATAAAATCCCACCCTTTTTCCTTCGTGCTTTAAAAATTAGATTTGTTACAAAACAGTTATGCCTGCCCTGGGAAGTAGGCTGAGGTTGAATGCTAAGAGAATAGGCGGAAGAAGGAGAACTTAGAACCACCTGTGGAGTGATGGTACAAGATGTAAAGTGAAGTTTTATTTGAGAGGGGCGATCCCTTTCACTACTCCGAAAAATTTATATTTAGTTATTATGCATTTGTATACAGTTAATTATATGAAAATTATGTTTATTCATTAGTTGGAAATACAGTAAATTAAGAATTTAATGTATACGAATATTTGTTTCCTTCCACTATGTGTGTGTGTAAGTGTGCGGATGGTGAAATATTTATGTAATCGTGTCCCACATCCCATATTGTCTATATCTTGTAAGCAAATAGTTATCCATCTTTGAATCTTTGTAGTGAGTTCTTTGATCTCAGATTCTTTAGTTTTTAGAAATTTAAGATATTTCGTGATTGATAAAAATACCTACAACTAACCTGGCTTGTCGCTTCCATAATCTTCGCATTTCGGATGAATTTTTTCCAAGTAACACTCATAAGTCGGAGGGGAGTTGTCTTACAAATGAATCTCTATTTATTCAACCAATATTATATTTTAATTAAGCGACCAGATATGTATATATTTTTGCAATTTAGAGATACTGTTCGATTGAAATCGATTTCAACTGGATACACAATCTTGTCGAGATCAGATATGATTTGTCAATTTATAACATCTCCAAAAATTGTTCGTTTATATTTCAGACTTAAAATGATTTTAGAAATGTTCTTTTAAAATTGCATATTGATTCGGATGCTTGCAATATTCACAAAACACTTGCGACAGTGTGTAACCCTAAAAGCTAGGTTCGTGTCGACAGTTTCATCTTATGAATAGGCATAATATCTAACACTCTGGCAAATACCTAAACTGATGTGAAGCCATATAGACTTGGATTTTGATGTGAGTCTCGGCTGATGTGTAGATATAACAGCAAACAACACACCCTACACTTATTCATATAAAATTATTTTCATTCAGTAATGAAATTGAACATCTATTATTCGAAATTCTTAAATATGCCATTGTCATAATTTGATGAATTCAAGCGGAGAGCCTGGGGAATATAATGCCAATCTTACATGGAAAGTCAATGTTGGTTTTATTAAAGTATATACAGGTTCAACATCCCATATCCAAACATTTGAAAAAATTTAAATATCGCATGGCAACGGGGTGTTATGATCAGCCCGACACCGCCCACCATTCCCCCAGCTGGGCTGAGCGACCTGAGCCCGCCAAATACCAGTTGTTGTCACGCGCTTCTAGTGAGCAGGCGGGAGTGTGCTGTTTGCTGATTTTTTTTTTTTTCGTGACTTTATACAGAGAAAATGTCAAAAAGAACTGCAGATACCCTTATGGGTAACAATGAGAAAAACAAAAGGAAGCATTTCTCGTTATCAAGAACACAAAAAGTAGAGCCTTATCGCTGTTCGTTTGCATGATGTCTCACTGTAGAATATGGTGTCGGAACAACCACTGTGTATAACTTAAAGAAACAGAAAGACAAGTTACTTAAATTTTATAGCAAAAGTGATCACCATAAACTAATGAACATCAGAAAAACACTACATACAGAAAAAAGAAGATCTTAACCGTGTGCTAATTGAATGGATTCAACAACGAAGACATGAACGTATTCCATTAACTTGTTTGTTTATAAATAAAATATAAGTAAACTACAATACCTACAGTCTATAGTTTTTTTTTTTACCCGACTCTTTGGAAACTATCTTACCCTACTGTCGGGTAAGCGATATTATTGAGCGACAGAGAGACAGGCGCGGTGTGTGTATTTTAGTGAGCGACAGAGAAGCCCGTGAGCACAACATATATTTTCAGTTTATCGTTTGATGCTGTTCATTTTTTTAAAGTTATACAAGGCATTTTTTGTCTGAAATAAATAAAATATATTCATTACTTATTATCTTAATTATCCTTCTATTTCATTTATCAGTATTTGCCGCAATATTATTGGAATTTCTGAAAATTCGGAAAGCTGAAACATAATTAAGCCCCTTGAATTTCGGATATGGGATTGTGTATCTGCATTTTAGGAAGAACGAATTTTTTTTAATTGAAAAACTGAATCTTGGTTGTATGCGCCAAAGACTAAGTGTTTCAACTAATACGAACTCTAATAATGGAAATTTTACAAAATAACAGTTATTAGTTTCTACTAACGGCAGGTTTTCTTTCACATTAAATTTTGGCACTCTTTTTTACAATTATTGTACTAGAAGCAAATATCTGTCAAAAATTTTGTTCGGGGAAAAAAGTACCACAAACAAACAATAATAATCGAGTTAGTTGCGTTGAAAAAGTATTTCATATATATATATATATATATATATATATATATATATATTGGTGTATGTGTGTTGGTGTGTAAAACGAACTGCACTTAAAAAATTCTTTTTTTATTGTTATGTCGAAGCAATTTGCTGTTGTTTTGCCCGAGTAAAAAAAATCTTTTTTTTCTCTTGCTTATCGTATTTCTTCTTTTATTTAGAGGATACATTGTCTCTGACTGCCTATCTGCAGAGAGAAAGTTTTCTTTAAGACAAACAGAAAAGGATATCAGTTAATGGAGATAAGATTGAATACATAATTGTCTGTTTATATTTAGTTCTGAACCTAGCTAACTAGTTAGATCAGTCTGTTCCTATCTATCTATCTATCTATCTCTCTATCTATCTGTCTGTTGAGGGGTCCTCCCCTTTTTACACAAATGGACTCACCCAGTATATACATATACTACAGCTACGTGAAGACCCGAGATCAAGACCGAGGAGTCGAGTCGAGTCGAGTCGAGTCCAGAGTGACTAAGTAAAAGGTTGTAGGTAACCGGAAGAGTGAGGGTGAGGTAACAGCGTTGTAGGAGTCACAGTGAGCGAGCACGTAGACTCTGTAAGAAGTCATACAGCGATACTTCAATACCAAAGACTGTATATACATTTTGCTACTAACCCGTATTCCTGGAACTACTAACCTGCTTTACCAGTTTGTATTATTACGTTAATACATTATTTTCCTATATTCATTCCTGGCGTTTGTTATTTATTGGTACCGGATTTCAACCCGGAATCCACAACACTATCTATCTATCTATCTATCTATCTATCTATCTATCTATCTATCTATCTATCTATCTATCTATCTGTTTCAGTTGGTTTATTATCTACCCGTTGATTAATTGATCTCAGTCGGTTAATATCTATCTATCTATCTTAGTCGTTTTATTATCTATCCATTGATCAATCGATCTCAGTGGATTCATTTTCGATCTGATGATTGATAGATCTCAGTTGGTTCATATCTATCTTAGTTTGTTCATATCTAGCTAGCTAGGTATCACTGTCTGTTCATACATCTATATATTGAAAATACTTTCAATACCCTTCAATACCCTAAGTATTTCATATTCAATGCGAAGCAAAAAGCTCATATAATATCCCAAAATAGAAAAGCGGTCTCCCTCCTGAGGAAACCTAGCGAATCAAAATTGATATTATTCTATCCACTAACTCCATCACAACTGCAATCGGAAAAAATATCTAAACTCAACATCAAGTTTGTCACAGCTACATCTAAAATAATAAAAGACAAAACAACAAGCCAAAATTGAAGGAGGAATTTACTCTATCTACTGCAAGGGTTGTCAGAAGAATATATTGGGGAAACCCCAAGAAATTTAATTAAAAGATTATATAAACACAAAAGAGCCATTAAAAAAAAAAAAACAATATATAAAACGCATTGGTTGGTCACCATAACGAAACTGACCACAATTTTGACATAAAAAAAAAATTAAAAAAATGTTACTCTTATTAAAAGAGAAAATAATTGACTAACACGAACATGTCTAGAAAATGCTTTAATCGCTGGTTCAGCCACAGTAAATTTATGTCCAGGTTCTTACAACGTTTCAACATTTATGAGGAATTTTCTGTTAATGGCAAGAAAAAGAAAAAGAATATAGATGAATTTGACTAGATTCGAAATCACTGAAAGTGTGTGTTTATAAACAGTAATTCGGACTTTGCTAACCAGACGCTTCTTTGTGGCTGAATGGTTAACAGCACATCAGATCAACTCATGGTTCCCATTAAAGGTTACAGGTTCGAAGCACATATTTTCTATGAAATTTCTCGAACATTCAGTCCGTGAAATGTAATTAATACTGTTTAATAAAACAGAACATTTATATATATATATATATATATATAGGGTTATAGCTGCACAGGCATTGTGGATACATCATTAAAAGAATGAAAAGCAAAAATTTAAAGCTCAAAAATGGCGTGAAAGATTACTGCACGGGGGTATCAAAGATCATGACCAAGTGTAGACACGTTAAGAAATTCGGCTTGAACACGGATAAAGTTAAAAGATTTTTTATTTTTATATTTTTTTCACACCCTCTTACTACTTCCGGTTTCGAACGAAAGTTCTCAAGTTGTTGAGCTCCCTGTCGTTGATTTGCTGAACAAACCAACTGAGGAGATCGTAGTGGTTGAAATCGCAGAAGTGTTCTGGTCAGCATTCATTATCTTAGATATTAAACAGCTGTTGAAGTCTGGTCATCCGAATTGAGCACTTTTAATGTGTACGAGTTTAACAAATATTTTATTGTTTGTTTACTCTGGCGTATATATATATATATTAAGAAATGGACAAGGTCCGACAATTTATTTATTAAAGACATTTTTTTTATGTTTAATCTATAAAAATAACAACGTTAAACATAAAAAAAAATGTCTTTAATAAATAAATTGTCAGACCTTGTCCATTTCTTAATATATGACGTCATTTGTTTACATTGGATACGCCAGAGCAGTTATGAATGTACGAGATTCATGGAAGATTGAAGTTTATAAGCAGTAAATTCGAACTTGTCTACCGAACGCTTCTTTGTAGCCTAGAGGTAAGGCACGTCGGCGTATATGACGGTTCCGTATAGGATGCAGGTTCGAATCCTGTCAAAGAACGAATATTTTCTATGACATTCAGGCCGGTAAATGTTATTTAATACTGTTTATCATAAACAGAGCATTTGCTTAAATACTTGTATCTATAAAAATAACAACGTTAAACATAAAAAAAATGTCTTTAATAAATATATATATGTTTGTATGTATGTATCTTTTTGTCTATTCTTTTACGAGTTGGTTATTATGTACACTAGACTGCTTTCTTACGTGGCATCTTTCGTGACTGGGATGAAAAAAAGTCATATCTAAGAATAAAAATCAAGGGCGAACGGTCAACTCTTCGAGTTTGTAGGAAACGAATGGTCCTATATGGCCCCAAATACCAATTGTAGTGCCATTGACTCTTGCAAACTCAATCTATCGAGTCGACTGTAAAAGGTAAATCTTCTACCGTTTTATGCGTATTTCGTTTGTATATTTTATTTCATTTTATTTATTCATTTAATTATTTTCTATTTCTTTTATTGGGGATGAGAACCGGAAAACACTTTTAAAGTATAGAATTCCTTGTATAAACCTCTGACGCCTACTCACTCCATCCCACTCGCTAGGGAGAAAAGGAGGAAAAATATAATATCTAAGAATGAACGCAAGAGCGAATAGACAACTCTTGGAGTTAGTAGGAAATTAATGGTTTAAAAGACCCCCAGTGACAAGAGTAGCGCCATTATTTTATTTTATTTTTTATCTGATTCTGTTAATGGTAAAATTCTTAAAAGGGAATATAGTTTAGATTCTTCAATTCCTCGAATTTATACGGGGGTTAATAAAGCTCATATTATAGCTTTACATAATTTATTACAATAACAAATCTATCATCCCTAAGCTAGTTCTTCAATTTCAACATCCTAATGGTCAAATTCTGATTTGTAAAAAATCCTCAGTCCAACCATGACAATTTAAGAATTTTCACCATTCGTTTAAACTATAGGCATCTGATTTTATTTAAAACCCTTACAAAACATCTATGAGATCAGAAACGTATTTCATCCAGGTTTAGTTGTCTCTCCTATTCTACCTGTTGTCTACCCTAATTCCTACAATCACTCATTTACTCCTGGGGTAGGAGATATAAGCTCATCCCTGAGCAACCATTATACCCCTCTCTTATTCTTGTGGATCCTTTAGTCTTCGCGATCGGCGTCTAGGATTCATAGGAAGTTCTGCTGTCTTGATTCCTGGGTACGCCATTACAACAATCTCAGTCAGGTACATTCTACCTTGAGCGGCTCTTGGGATTAGTATTGTGTGATGAATAGTAAAATAAAGAAGTCTATACATACAACAGTTTTATTATATTTTCTTGTCTAGATCCTTCCGTATTAATGCGATTATCCCCCAGGTCTTCATCCTTGATCCTACTTTGTCTTTAATTTTCATTAACAACCTTCCCGATAGCAGCTCTTAACTTGGTATCTGTGCTGATGACACAACCGTTTACTCCTGTCTCAATAGTAAGTTTGATCAGTTCCATAAGGTCAAAATGGCAGCCGATGTCCAAAACGACCTTCACTCTGTTCTTAAGTGCTGCAAAAGATGGTTAATTTTAACGTCTCAAAAACTAAACTGTTTCCGATTAAGCATCTGAGAGAACGCTCTCTGCCTTTCATCAGCATTGCTGATTCTAACATTCAGGAAAGTAACTTGTTGCACCTTCTCGGGCTAACATTACCGGCTGGCATAAAGTGGAAAGACTATATTGAATCCATTGCTAGGTCAACTGCTAAGAAAGTTGGTTCACTGTGTCGTATGAAACATTTTTTCTCTCCAGAGTCTCTCCTACATATCTATACCTTCATGCTTGGAATAATATTGCCACATATGGTCCGGCGCTCCTGCTATATATTTAGAGCTCGTTGATAAAATCCAAAGAAGAGTCAGCAATATTATTAGTCCTGATCTGGTGTCTCGGCTTCAGTCACTTTCCCAAGGCCGTGTGGTTACCTCCCTGTGCCTTTTCTATAAATATTTTCACTGCAATTGTTCGGATGAAATCTTCGATGTGGTATATAGATTTCTTGAATTTAAGCGCGGAACTCGACTGGCGTCGAGATCTCATCAATTTACAGTTGAGTTGGCTAGATGTAACCGTAAATTTTATGCAAGCAGTTTCTTTTGAACTTCCAGCTGCATGCTTTCCAGTGAATTTCAAAAATTTAAATGCAATGTCAATCACTATTTCTAATTCTTCGCCACCCCGTGTCTTACTGGATTTCTTTAATACCTCGCAGGAGTTGAACTTGATTTAAAAAAACAAAAAACAAACTGTTTCCGTTAATCTTTGTGTTTTGTAATATAATAATATTTGAAGTAAGGACAATTGAAAAAACTTAATGAGAATTTATATTCATTTTCATAGCAACTGTTCTGACGGACTTTTTGCCCGGTGTCCCGACTATGTGAATTTAAGCGGGCTACTAGGTTGGCAACTAGGTCCCACCCTTTTACTGCTGAAATAGTTGAATGTAACCGCCACTTCTACTCCAACAGTTTCTTTTCTTGCACTTCCTGTCTATGGAACTCGCTTCCGTATACTTGTTTCCCTGGTAACTTCAATATTCAAAAATTTAAAATGCAATGTCAATCGCCATCTTCTGTCTTCTTGAATCCCGTTCATATTTTATCCTTTTCTCAATCCATTTTTTACCCAGTCTTTTCTCTCACTTTCACTCTCTGTAACCCCTCTGCTTACTAGTGGCATTCCTGCCTTGCTTGGGGTAAAATAATCAAAAAAATATTCGATTCAACCTCTTGTAAAATTTTTAAAATTATAAAAACAAGGTACGTGATTATAGTTTCCCCAGTAAATGTGCATAACTGAAAAACACCTCGTCGGGGGAAAAATCGAACGTTTTGCAATAAATAAAATGTCAACAACTTCAGGAAAGAGCCTCGAGTAGGAGTTACGCGGTAAATGAAAGTAGACATTTTTTGTCGTCTCTCTCTATACGATATTGCAGAAAATAAATCGTAAATACCACATATCAGTCAATAGCAATTTCAAAGAAACCAGACATGCATGAACGCAATTAATTCTAGTGAATCATTTTTGTTATATAGGTTTTCGTAAATTAGACTGTATCAAATTTGTAACTTAATTTTTGGTATCAAAACGTATAAACAGTATTATTTGCAACACTAATGTCAAAACATACTAATGTCAGAAGAAAGAATTTAAATAATTTTAGAATTATTATTTGGTGTTAACCTTAAAAATTCGCCATCGTGCTCTTAATGACCTCTTTTTTATAGCTTGCGTGAGACATCATCTAAAATAGCTTTCTCTTTTTCCTGTCCGGTCATGTTTTATTTGCCAAACTCTTTCAGGATGTGACCAATTATGACTCTCCACAACCATATGTCTTTTATTGCTCTAAGTAACTTTTGATTTGTTATAATCTATCATTGTCATTGTTCTGCCATTAATCACTACAAGTTGGTTATTCGCTTCTGTTGTCTTCGATAAATGTCAAATTCTGTAGACCCAACATTATTCGATATGTGTCCAAGAAATTCCAACTCTTTCTGAATGTAAGTATGCATTTCCTCGTTGTTCCTATTATTCTTAAGCCTTCGTCGTTACTCCTGTGTTATATCTACAGTCTTCTTAGAATTCTTCGATGGAACCGCATTTCATCATTTGTGATTTGCCTGCCATATAAGAGATTAAATATTACATAGCAGTACAATACTCTTTTCTTTGTTTGTAACAAAAATTTCTAATGTCTTAATACTTTACTTAGTTTCTGAAAGATATCTTCCTCTATCCCAATGCATCTTCCGATTTTTGTATGACTTGTTTTGTCATCTGTTATTACACTATACACATATTTTTCTACCTGAGTGATTTTTACATTCCCATTATGTAGTTCGCATCTACGGTTATCGCATTGTTAACGATCATTTATTTTGTCTTCTTATAGACACTACTCCTTTCTTCTTGCTACCCATTACTAACTTATTTAAGAGTTATTCAGTTTCCTTCCTATCATCAGCACAGTGTCATTCGAACATCTTATACAGGATGACCCCAAAAAACGGGAACTTTTTAACAATCCAATAAAACCAAGAGTGATGGAAGAAAAATATTTTATTCATAGTAATTGAAACCTTAAAACATGCCATTTAAGAAACAATGATGGAATATTCATTTTTTACAAATTACGTCCTGTAGATGGCGTCCTCCTGTACGAATGCATTCTTGAAATCTGCTGTTGAGATTCCTCATTGACTACTGCAACATCTCAGCTGGGATACTGTGAATTTCATCTTGAATTCTAAATGGCGAAATGTTTACTCGCTCAAGGTCACTGTCTGGCAGTGTTGCCACTTGTTCATGTGTGGCAATTACGCACTTCAAAAATTCCCGTTTTTTTGGGTCACCCTGTATATATTGTTAAGATTTTGTTTACCGAGAATAAAAACTATTACGCCTTCTAGTACTCGTAGTGTGATCTCGGTATATAGGTCAAATAAATCCGGTGATAAAACGCATCTTTCTCTTGCCCATCTTTCATTTTTTGTGTATACACTAAACACGTTGTTTATCCGCATGCAGGCTATTTGTTCCCAGTAGAAGTTATAGATTATTCGAACATCTTCTCTGTATAAATCAAACATTTTTAGTATTTAAAGTAAGCTTATGCATCGCTACTGATCAAATGATTTTATTTAATCTATGAAAAATAGGTATATGCATTTCAGCATTTATATTGCTCGCTTTGATGACATGACCATAAGGATAGAATTGTATACATATAACGGATCACTCTCTCAACCTTTCGCCGACTGGACAAATTGCCCCATGTAGAATTTCGTTTCTTTTTTTTTGAGGTTCTGTCCACAAAACTGAGAAAGGTCCGTTGCACGTTCACGGGGGAGCAGAAAAAGAAATTAATGCTACGTTGAGAAAGGAAATCCGAAATCCGCTTTTCCATCTTGGTTATTTATTTCCTCGTATCTTTTCAATTCGGGTTGAGCACTCTCTGGGTGTGGGAGGACGGATCCTCTCATGCTACTCTATCCGGGGTTTTGCATACATAAGCCTGCGAATGAAGATGTGTAATATTCGACCAAGTAGCACTTGACTCAAAAGTTTTTATTTATAACTTGATTTCCTTTTGGTCAAGTGGGTGGCCGCTTTAAATATCTTACATTGTCGATGCCACACTTTAGGCGTAGATAAAATCATTTAGGTCCCATTTGCCTCCGCGTGTGTTCTAAGTCAGTCGTATGGGAGACCTGTTGTTCCGTAAATGTTTCTTGAACAAAGCCACCTTGTTCTGGCCCTATTTCAGACCTAATCCTGCATAAACTCTATTATATGGCTCAGTAAATTCATCTATCAGGTACTAACCAGTTAATTTTCTAGATAGTTGCATCGATTCTAGTACACTCACAGCATGGCCAATGTTTCCTAAACCTTGTTCAACCAACCATTTACCCAATCTCGCTAGGTAGGTGATGCATTGTTTTCCTCTGTCCCTCTTGCCTTCAATCTGTGCTGTGCGTATGGAATTTTAAAAGCCCTCTTTCCTCATTATGTGCCCTAGAAATTTCAACTCTTCTTGATGTTAATTATAAGTGTCCTTTTTTGTTTCCATTTTCTCTAAAAGTTTGTTGCTCACATGTTCGTTTTATGTTATTTTCAGAATCCTTACTTTGCTTCAAGTCTTTTCTTCATCTGTGAAGTGATAGTCCAGCATTCACTGCCACATATTACATAACAGTTTAGTACTCTTTTATTTGATTCTAACCAAAGATTCATGTTTCTTAATACTTTGCTTAGCTTTTGAAGGCATATTTTCCTATCCTAATGTGCCTTCGGATGTCAGTGTCGCACTTTCCGTTCTCTGTTAAAACCCTTCCCAGATATTTAAATTGTTGTACTTTTTAAAAAAAAATTTGGTATCTCTAATTTGCACTTGAACTTTTTGCTGACAACTATGCATTCTGTCTCTCTGCAATTGATGTTTAGTCCTTTCTTCTCGCTTTTCATCACTAACTTCTGTATGAAAGCGAAACAATACTTAGGACATTGAAGGTAAACTTCTTTTTTCTTCTTGTAAAATGTATAAATGTCAGATTATACTTGAATTTCAAATAGATGGAGTGGCTTGAATAAAAGTGGTTTGTAGAATTTTATATTTTTTAAAATTTTGTACTTATTTGATTTTGTTACCTTCAATTAGTAATTTTCATACATGGAGATTCCTTTTGCTAACAACTATGCATTCTGTTGTTATGCCGTTGATAATTAGTCCTTTCTTCTCACTTTCCTTCACTACGTCCTGTAGGAGTTCTTGTAGTTTCGTTTCTGTGCCTGCTATCAACACTGTGTTATCTGCATATCATACCTTGTTAAGATTGTGGCTGCCAATAATGAATCATAGTAGGACTTCAAATTCTCTCAGAATTGTCCCATTGCATAGGATGAATAAGTTCACTGAGAAGACACACCCTTGACTTGCATGAATTTATAGCTTTTTCATCTTTTTTAGCTTTTTCATCTTTTTTAGTTTTTTCATTCGGTTGCGACATGTAAATCCAGATAGTCACGGCACTAATTATGACATTTTCGTTTTCGTTTAATACGCTCCTCACAATTGAGAAATTGTTATGGTCCGGTTCCTTGTACCACGGTGATAGTCCGAGGTAGAACCAATAAAGAAGAACTCGAACACAGGTATGGAATAACACAGATATATTACAAACAGAAATATATTCAGAGAAGTAGAAGTGTTAGTACGAACAATCAAGTTTAGTAGAGAGAACAATGTAGTCTCGACCAGTATCACTATTCCAATGTCTTGTAGTAATTGTCTGAACGCGACTCTGTTTCGGAATGCCTCTGACTCGACTCTTGACTCGACTCTTGACTCTGCACTACTGACTCCAAATGAACGACTGACTCGAACTACTGACTGACGATATTCAGTCACCCCCCCCACCACCACTGGGGCATCATGTGGCACAAGGCCGTTTTTAATGTAGGATTTCCGAGCCCGTGGGCTCGGCCCAAAAATATGCCCATTGAACCCGTATAAACGGGTTCAGGGCCAGTTTACCTCCCCGAACGAGACTCCGCCCCTCGGCGTAGCCTCCTTCGGGTTCCTCCCCGCCTGAAGGCAGAGAGTTCAACCGATCAGCCGGTTCAGAAGTGAACTACTGACTGACGATATTAAGTCACCACACCCCCCACGAGGGTGTCATGTGGCACAAAGTCTTTTTAACGTGGGCATTCCGAGCCCGTGGGCTTGGCTAAAAATATGCCCATTGAACCCGTATAAACGGGTTCAGGGCCGGTTTTACCTCCCAGAAGGAGACTCCGCCCTTCGGCGTAGCCTCCTTCGGATTCCTCCCCGCCCGAAGGCAGAAAGTTCAACCGATCAGCCGATCAGCCGGTCGCCCGACTTCAGACTGACACCTGAGGCGCAGTATTTAATAAGTATGGAATAGTCCATTGTTATTATTATTATTATTATTACGGGTAAGATCCCATAACAGAAATCATTCCAGATGCTGAATAGACTTTTACAATACTACTTTTGATTACTTTTATTATTACCACAAAGTTTCGGCAGATGTATTCTGCAGCCTTCTGAAATACCTAAGATCTTGAGTAGAGTCACTTTCTTAAATAAAAAAAAGTTAGCGAACATGACTTGATAAACGGTGTCAATTAAAGCTGGAGTAAAATAGGCAATTGATAACTTATAGTTCACATCAGAGAAATAGGGACAGAAACAAATTTCTCTGATCTATTCCCGGAACTGAACATAAGTAATTCATGTCTCTTTTATATATGACTGCATTGTCGCTAATATTTCTTTATCGGATATAGACATCCTACACAGTTGTCTAGCTTGCTCGTTACAGACATTTGCCAAAACAGTAACAATAAGATGAAATGAACATATACAGATATATATATATTTTTCTATGCACAAATGTAAATGAAACTTGACGTATTTGTTATGAGGAAATCCTAAGAGTTTTCTCTTTTCAAGCATCAAATTTATCTCTTCAACTCTCTATCGACCCGACCAAGCGGGATTGAAAGCATTTTTTGTACTGGGTAAACGATTCCCTAGTTTTCATACAAGTGAGCTCTGGGAAGATTTACTCTCACCTGATATATATATATATATATATATATATATATATATATATATATATATATATATATATATATATTACTTCAAAACGTTACTTTTAGAGGATACTAGTAGTTGAGTAGATGCTGTTTATTTTAAACAGTATTTATTTAATTTATCGGCCGGCGTAGTAGAGAAACTATGACTTGTGGTAGGACTCGAACCTTTTGTGTACACAGGCTGGATATTATTTAAAATAAACAGAGCGTCTACTTAAATACGGATATCCACGAAAAGTTTGAAGTAATCCCTTTTATATATATATAGAGCAATTCACTCAACCAAAAATTTGGAAACGGCATGCTGTACTGCTTGGCATTCACGCCGGAAGCTTAAATACGAACATTTCAGATTGTTTGGTTGTCAATCTGAGGACAGTGCAGAGGATTCGGAAAAATTTGAATGGTTCTAATGGTGTTTACTAAGGTACGGTATCTCGGAAAACTAACTCTGATCGTTCTGATGAGAAAAGAACTCCCGAATTTGTTGGTGAGGGCCTCAGATTCAACACGGACGCCTACATCAAGTGCTTTGAGGAAATAGTATTACCTGGAGTTAAGAGGGTAGCTGCTGGAAGACCCTATGTTTAACAACAGGACTCTGAACCATGCCACAGTTGTTAGACAATTTCAGCGACCAAATCAGCCCACCTAATTCTCCAGACTGCATCCAGTTTTATTATTATGTGTGGGGCACAGTCCAACAAAACTCCTTGTAACACCAAAGATGAATTAAAGGCAAGAATTGCGACAACATTCATCAACTTAAACAAGGAGGCAGACCAGAAGAGTTGCAGGAGATTCAGAAGTCGCCAGGAGGCCATGATTGAAGCCAATGTCAATTTTATTGACTAAATTTACTCTTTAGTATTTAATGATATTTTTGTGTAATATTGGTAAATATATCTGTTAAATGGAGATGTCAGTGTTATTTTCATTTTCGTGCAATTTAAACGAAAATCTATCCATCGCACCCTGTACTGTACTCATTTATAATAGTTGTAAAAGTGACTGTATTTCATATTTGTCCACATGGGGGGCATTAAAAGATTTTATATTTATATATGTGTGTGTCATACATATTGAAACAATTATTTAAGACATTTTATATGTTTATACGTTCTTTTTTATACATACAAATATTTAAGTAAATGTTCTGTTTATAATAAACAGTATTAACAATATTTAACGGCTTGAATGTCCGAGAAATTTTCATAGAAAATATGCGTCCGCCAACAAGAATCGAACCTGTGTTCTATACGGAACCGCCATATAACCTGATATGCCTTAACCGATTGGGCCACAGAGGAGCATTCGGTTAGCAAGGTCGATTTTACTGTTTTTTAAACAAAATTCTCCATGAAAATGAAAGAAGGTGAGAGACAAGCTTTATATGGTCCATGACCGTAAACTATATACCTTAAAGCATCATGGAAAAAATAAAAGAAAATAATTTCATTTCAGATCCCACCCACACAGTTTTTCGTTGCGTATTTTCTTTTTTCCCTGTGAGGGTGTGGTCATACACGTTTTATTTTTAAATGAAATTATTTTGTTTTAATTTTTCAATCGTTATTTTGGTCTGTCTAGGTGATCTAAGCGTCGAGCACTTTACTTTACTGGGTGGGTGTTTGCCTTTAGGTCTTTTTCTTTTTTCTTATTGCTGTCCTTGATCGAGATTTTCTCTTGATTAAGGATATTTAGGTCTCTTGGTCAGTTGTCCGTTGGTTCCACAAACGGTTTTTGATTTTTCTTTAAATATATCTCTCCCTCTCTCTCTCTTTCTCTCTCTCTCTCTCCCTCGATATATATATATATATATATATATATATATATATAAATGGTAGAAAATTTGCTGGGATTTGAATAATTATTCATACTAATTCATCGAGTCTAGCCTAAATTAAATCTAGCTACTCGCTAAAGAATCTTGGAGCCCTATCCATTGGGTTATGTATACTTGGATTAGTATCACCAACGGAATTTAGTGAGTAGCTGCGCTACATTGAGTCTACGTAGTTTCTTCATCGTCACTTAGGCCCGTTGGTTCAGTGGTATGACGCTTGCATTGTATCTTAACACACCGTCTTCAACGTGTGGAGGTGTGAATCACGCCCACAACGTATGAGCTAGGATTGGAAGGTTATGTATAAAAAAAGTAAATTAAAGTGTAAAAAATTATTTTTTTTCGATTTTTCAACTTCAAGGTTGTAATTTTTCCTGCCAATTTGAACTAAAAACCGACATTGAAGACTTATTTATCAAATAAAAAATTCCTCGAAATCCGATGAAAACTGTGGAAACGCATAAACAACATTCGATCATACCCCCCACACACACTTACATACACCTACATTTTAAGAATTAGAGATATAGTTAATATTATTGTAATAATTTAAACTGTTTATTTAAAGATGTTATGAAAGATATATATCCAAAAACAGATAGTAAATAGTAAAACGTTGCTGAGAGTTATAATGGACAGGAAGTAGTGAAGAGCCATTGTCCCCAATAATTTGGACTCAAAACCGGCACTGGAGAATTATCTATCAAACAAAGAAAATTCATCGAAATAGGATGAAAGGTGTGTAAACACATAAACAACATCCGATCACACACACACATACACACACACACACACACACACACACACACACACACACACACACATACATTTTGATAGATATAGATGGGATAAGAATTAAGGTTGCTTCAAAGAAGTCTACATCTTTTTGGTTTACTTTAAAGTCGATATCGAATCCTGTTTCTATATGTGTCTTCAAATCAATATATCAAAGAATAAATCAATATATATATATATATATATATATATATATATATATATATATATATATATGTGTGTGTGTGTGTGTGTGTGTATATATATGCATATATATGGGTGTGTCTGTGCCTTGTTTGCAATTTGCTATATTTAGAGGTATATATATATATATATATATATATATATATATATATATATATATATATATAATGAATGAAAAGTAACTCCCCATTTTGAAATACTTATAATTTATTAATTATAATTTTTCAAGAAATGGATATTAGAGGAAAGCGTTTAGCATGAGGTTTTATTTAAAATTCGATATAGGCACCAGATTTCCCTACCAGCGTCTAGAGTTGCTCAAGAATTATGTTAACTGATTTCACCAAGAACTCTTGTGGTATGGAAGATATAACTTCTTTTTTTCGCCCTTCAAATTCTTCTAAAATCTTGGTTTGGTATAGTTGAGTTGCACCTTTAAAAATGTGTTAAGTCAAAAGTTTCTGGCCACACATACATAACATTGTTAGTTACTTTCAGTCACCATATATATATATATATATATATATATATATATATATATATATATATATATATATATATATATATATATATATATATATATATAATGACAAGTAATAGGTGCGTTGGTATATAATCCAGGTGGATCCTAGTATTAACAAATAATAAAACTGGTCGATATAGAGCTCAGTGAGACTATTCTCATGCTGAGGTAATTTTGGCTTTTACCGTAATATATATATATATATATATATATATATATATATATATATATATATATATATATATATATATATATATAAGTATGTATATGAAGCAATAAGTATCCCTGTATATACGTATTGCTGATTGAATTTCATAAATAATTAATAGATACTAATGATAGGTAGTCTGCAGAGTAAGCGTGCTAGATATCAATAATTTGGTAGAGTCATAGAAAAAAAAACAGATAAAATCTAAACCCAATAACTACAATTAACAAGTAGATATTTAACGGTAAGAAACAATCGTCAGGCCGTTAAGATAAGAAATCAGGCTCTTATATTTATAAGTACCCATGCACGATTCCATTTGTATAGCATGTTGGTATTACCTGTTAATCTTATTTGTCTCATATTAATTGTTGTATTTTGGTTGATTGGTAAATGATGATTGTTATATGCACGAACTGAACTAAGTTCCGACAAGTGGCAATTAACTTACGCGGGCGTGTTGTGCTTGTGCGAACAATGTAAGTATTTATTCATTTTTTGTGATTATTGGTATTTTTGAAAGTATGTGATGAAAAATGATTATATTTTAAACGTTACATGGATATATTCCTTATTTGAAAAATAGTTACATTATTTTAGGAGAGAGAAACTGAACAATCTAATGAGGACAATGATTCCGCTGTTTATTGAATCATTTGAGAGATAATTACCCAAATTCGCTCTGAAGTCGGAAATCATTTGTAACCGTTCTACGTATTCAATAAAACACCTATACAATTCGAAAATCAATTAGCCGATATTTATATTATTATCGATTAATCAGTATGCTTAATGAGCCAATCAGTGTTAATATAAAATCAAAAATAAAAGTAGAATTAATCGTTACACCCATGAATTGCTATTTGTTTTATTTACCACCAACTGCTCATGTTAATTGGTGCGCCATATGTAGATATTTTACAAACAGGCCAACATGTAAAAATCACAAATTTAAAATACGAAAATAGACCAAATCAAACAAATACAAAAATTTAAATATCTGGGAAGTGCTTTAACAGGAAAAGACGACAAGTATATCGAAAGGCGCATTAGGATTGAGAAAGCTGCTTTCCAAAACCTAAGCAACGTTTTAAGAAAGAGGAAGATTTCGTTAGAAACAATGAAAAGAGGACTGAATTTTAAAAAGAAATTTTTTTATTCTTTATAATCAATATTCCCCGACGCAAGGCAGTTAAGCCACTAATGCACAAAGGGCGTACAGGGTGTGGAAGAATAAGAAACAGAAACATTAATAATGAGCGGGACTCAGGAGGACAGTTGATAGCGATTAGCATTGCATTTAAACTGTTAAGTGATATCAGTTCTTCTATATGACAGTGAATTCTGTAAAATCTCCTCACAGATGAAGAAGAGATGCGGACCAACAGAAATGTGGTTCTAGAGAAGGATGTTGAGAATACCATGGATCGAACGTTTGAGCAACAATTAAGTTTTAGAGAAAATGGAATGAAAAAGGACATTTATATTTAACATAAAAAAGAGACAGGTAAAATCGTTAGGGAACATAATGAGGAAATGGATGAGAAAATTTGGTACTCAGAGGACAGATTGAAGGAGAGAGGCACAGACGAAAGCAACACAAGAAGCAACTGAAGACCCTTGTCTAAATGAAAGAGTAAAGAGAACAGATAGCATAAAGGGAAAAGTTAGTAAAAGCCAGAAAGGATAGAAAATTGTGCCGAGCCATGATTGCCAATGTCCTGAAGGCACATTGAAAAAGAAGAAGAAGAAGACGAAGAAGAAGAAGAAGAAGAAGAAGACGAAGAAGAAGAAGAAGAAGAAGAAGAAGACGAAGAAGAAGAAGACGAAGAAGAAGAAGAAGAAGAAGATTACTCCAACGTAGGTATATAACATAATTCCCAATGTTTCATAGAAAAAGAATTTGAATTTCATCGGCATAAAATGTTAATCTTTTACAATATATATATATATATATATATATATATATATATATATATATATTAAAGAGAAAGGACAGTAAGATATATAATCCGGTGTTCTTATTATGTTTATTTTACAAAACAGTGCTCAATGCAAATCTACGAAGCGTAAATTATATATATATATATATATATATATATATATATATATATATATATATATATATATATATATATATATAAAGAAGTGGTTATAGTTATTCCAAAGAGAGAAAAGAGTATATATTAAAAATAAGAGAAAACCGAAAACGTTTTGGTTGTAATGTGAATTTTTAAAAAATATATTATTCCGGTCACGCGACCTTCATCAGTCAAAGAGTGGATATTTCCACATGTTATTAAAAGAAATTAATTTTTCTTATGTTTTTCGATATATATATATATATATATTCATACATACATACATACATATATATATATATATATGTATTTATATATAAATATGTATATATATATATATATGTATACATATATATATATATATATATGTATGTGTGTGTGTATGTCTCTGTGTGTATATGTTTGTGCCTGTGTTTGTACATTTCGTTGAAAACTAGTGATTATCCTTTGTTTTGGATTTTTAATTTAGTCTTCGGTCCGTTTTTCTACTTTCTACGCAGGTTTGAGCATAAATTGTCCAATGCTTTTAATAGGTATCAGGTTTCATGAGGCACCATCAAAGAATTTTTATAGGTTAATAAGATTGTGCCTATGTTCCACATGTTATTAAAAGAAATTAATTTTTCTTATGTTTTTCGATATATATATATATATATATATATATATATATATATATATATATATATATATATATATATATATATATTCATTCATGAATACATACATACATACATATATATATCTTAGTCTTTAGTGATTATTGGCAAAATATCAAAAGTCGACTCCTCATGACGGAAACAATTGAAATATAAACGGACAAGACATCTAGTTACGCTATACTCGAAAACAAACAGACACAGTACATACGTCTAGATCCAACTCTATTAATTCACAAAAATATTTGATGTTATGTAAGTCGAAATCGCTCAGCAGACATTGAACAATTTACGTAGAACACAGTCAAGAACAACAAAAAAAAAATCAAAAATAATTTCATTTGTGAATAAGTACTGAAAATTTCATTAAATTCGACAATTATTTGATTTTTGCAAGAATTTAAAAAACAATATTTTTTTACTGCAAAAAGACGCTAAAGTCCCCATAGTAATATTTGTCCCACTCGCTGACGAGAAAAAAAAACCCAAAAAAAAACAAAAAACAAAAAAAAACAATTTTCAACCAAAATTTTGAACGTGCTAGAAAGGATTAACAATAAATAAATAAATAATAATAATAATCAAAATTACTTTGGTCCTTCCTCTTAATAACATAAACATCTTTACGATAAAACTTTGTTTTCCTCAAGTTTGGGGCCTTTTTGTCATCATAATATGCTCAATTTTAACGAAAAAGTAGAGGTACCTATGAAATCGAAATTTATTTTCTCTAAGAACTAATATTGTCATGTTCATTTTATAGAGAAAATATTTAGATAATGAAGTCATTATTGATTTAACATTTTTCCTGGAAGATTGGAATAAATGATTCCGTTCAAGTGCTTGACTTTTTTCTTAAGGCAATAGAAACTATTTTAAATCTATCAATGAATTCGGAATTGACTGTTAAATCTGAAAGGAAAACTTCAAATATATCTTTAAAAGGAAAGACAAATCGATAAAGAGAGACATTAGCAATGTTATCTTATGTATCTATTGGCTACTGGTTGAAAAGGAACGTTCTCTAGAGAGTCGACGATTACGCGGGTACTACTCATGCGTATCTGCGTAAATCAATATCATCGCAAGCTAAGTAGACGCTTAATCTGTGGAAAACTATTCATCTGTATCACTATAATCAATATCACACTCGATTTTTGTCCTCTTATCTCTTAATTAGTTTAAAAAACACTGGCTTTGTCTTCACTATACAATGTCTCCTCAGGATGTGCGTGATCAAAGCTCTCTACAAAATCCTATTCTTTTTATCTCTAAGTAATCTTTGTCAGCTTACTATCTATCCCACTCGCAGTTGTATTATCCATTTACATAAGTTAGTTGGACAGGTTAATCGATGTTTCTCACTGACCTTCATTACGTCTTCGGAGTCTCAAATACTCCAAACCCACTTTCCTCATTATATGACCAGAATTTTCAACCGTGGTTTTTTTAAATTCTTAATACGTCTTTATATGTCTATATTTCTGTAAAACTATTTACACTATTTACAATGTCCTTATCTTTATTGCCATATCTACGGCGTTTCAGCCATTGTATGCTCCGACCTTCTTCAGGTCATATACGTTGGAATTTCGAACCGAAGCGTTTATCTAATCCACGGGGTAGATTGTTCTAATTCCACGTGTTATGCATTTATTGGATATCTCAGTTTCAGTTAATTTCCTTTAGCAACTCAACTCTTCAAGTTTTTGTTCCCTCTGCCGTGGCTAGGTATTGAACTCACAACTCTTATGACTCAAGTCACTTTATGGATTACTCAAGAACCACTGAGTAATTTTTTTTATATATACCTGCTTTAGAATTATTATTGTTATAGGCATTTTTAGTTTTGATCATATTCATAATATTTTGAGTGTGGTTGTAATTTTTGGATGTTGTTTAGATTGGATAGATTGTGTTGGATAGTGTATGCTATGGAGTTAATCGGTAGTATTATGAATCTCTTTTTATCAGTTTTATTGTTTTTAATAATATTGTTATGTTTTTGCGATGTTATATTCTGTATCCCTTTCTCTCAGTTTTGTGAATGAAATGATAAGGATACTGGAGGTCTTTGAAAGTGTTTTCTACGTATATTACTTCTTTGTGTAATTATTGGGGGCTGCACATTTTTAGTGCTCTTAAATAGAATCCTATAATTATTTCCGATTTGACCTTGTTACAGTGATGGGAATAAAAATTTGACCAAGTCATTTTTGTTGGTAGCTTTTCTCTAAACATCAGTCTGAAGTCCATTATTATTTATGTGCAGCATAATATAATAAGAAGGCTAAAATAAACATATTTATTTGTTCGGTTTCGTGTCCTAACGTAAATAAAGTAATTTTTAAAGAAAGAGAATGGATATTTTATTTATTAATCCGAGATATTTTTATAACTTAAACGTTATTTTTAGTGGATATTCATATTTGAGTAGACGCTCCGTATTTTTATTAAACAGTATAAAACGGATTCAGATTAGGTCCTAAGTAGAATATTACTTCCATATATGGGCTGGAGCAGTACTTTCCAGATTTAAAAATCGTTTATGCAGTCATATGGGGAATAGCTTATCTTCTCTCGAACATCTTTTTCAGAGACAAAACGTGGCACGACTGTCACTATTCTAACGCAATTTCCATGGCAAACAATTAGCATAGACTATGATATTTCCACGGAGTTCAGTAGCCCTTATTTCTTTCGTATACCAATTGTAAGGGAAAGTTTCGTTCAGCCAGATTTTTCCAAGAATAGATTCCAATGTTTGATGCTTCTCTGAACACATAAGACTTGACCACTTCAAGTCAAGTATCAATCGTTATCTATCCTCCTAATCCACTTTCTGTCACCCTCTCTTCCCCTCATTCACTTTAAATTGTTTATCAAGCTAGAAACTAATATCCGCCCAACTTAGTTGCAGTATAAACCACAGGTGTGTTCTGTGGTTGTTGAACAAGCACAAATATGCCTGAGCAGGTCTCGGCAACATGGATTGGCTAGCTGTCTAAGAAGACGCGTGTGCCCGGAAACGAGTAGCCTGGCCGTTATTATATCATAATGCTACATTTGTCTATATTCTTAAATTTTTGTGTAGTCTTTATTTTCAAGAGTGTTTTTTTAAAACTAGAATTATTATTTTCAAGCAAATTTCAGCTGGAATTTCTTCGAAAAGACTAAATTGAACATGGCGGCGATGTAACTGAATAAATAAATTTCTTCGACACTCCTAGATGCTATCAAAAAAATAAAAAATAAAAGAAATATTTGTACAATCTGTAATAAAACGGTTGACAGAAAACTGATATGAAATTTTAAGGTGACAATTGCCCAACCTAAACAGACGCTAATTTATTTTCTTAGCGAAAAATTTCCTTCCCTGATTGTCTCTAGCATATTCCTTTTGCTTCTACTGATTCCTCACCACCAATGGCACTTTCTGCTTTTTAATGGCCTCCTTAGCCAGATAAAGCAGCTGCGTATGAAGCCATACAACTTTATTTATTGAAGACGTGCCTTTTTCTCGCGTCTTTTCTAGGCCATTGTTTCCTTATGTGAGTTTGCTGTGACATTCAGAAAAACCAAGCGATACAAATATTAAAAAAATGAGTATAATTTCTGTCTGAACTTTTGAGAAAAGTTTTTGTCATTGTTCAGTTACTCTTTTGTATGTTCGTCAGTGTTATTGTTCCTCGTATCCAATCCGACATTATACCGTTTTGTGTTTGGCAATTTTTCATTTTTACACTGAAAATTTTATTTAATTCAATAGAATATATTTACTTGATCCTTTATTTTATATTATACCCGATGTCTCGTTCCTCGAAATATTCACCTTCATCCTTATGTTTCTTGTATTGCTTTAGGTAGTGATTGAACTTAAGACTTAAAGAAAATATATAAACATTTTTATCTACAGGATATGGCATACTCCTTAAAGAGATCTGAACTATTGATGGCGCTGACCTTAAATATATCTTCTGAGTCCGATATAAAGAAAGAAAGAACGTGAATAGAAAATGGAAAAGAAAGAACGATACAATATAAGAAAAAAGTGAATAGAAAGGAGGTAAAGGAATAGAAAGAAAGAAAGAAAGAAAGAAAGAAAGAAAGAAAGAAAGAAAGAAAAGAGTGAATAGAAAGAGGGAAAAGAAAGAAAGATAAAAGATAAGAAAGGAAATCATACAGAGAAAGAAAGGACGTGAATAGAAATGAGGTGAGGAAAGAACGATAAATGATAAAAAAAGGTCAATAGATCGGAGGGAAAGAAAAAAAAAACACGTGGACAGAATGGAAAGAGAGAAAAGAAATAGTGCTAAAAGAAAAGAAAAATTTAATCGAAATGAAAACCTCCTTTCAACTAATTTTTTCTTATCTTAAGGAATAGAAAGAAAGCAAGAAATAAAAAAGAAAGAAATGACGTGGATAGAAAAGAAAGATAAAAGATAAGAAAAACGTAAATAGAAAGGAGGAAATGAAACAAAGAAAGAAAAAAGAAAAAGAAAGCAAAGAAGAAGGAAAATAACTTAAAATAGGAATATGAAGATAGAAAGATAGATAAAGAAAGAAAGATAATTGATGGAAGTAGTGTAAAGAAAGAAAGAAAGAAAGAATGAAAGGCAAAAAAGAATATAAGGAAAGAAGGAAAGGTCGAAGAACAGAATGTAAAGAAGTGATTGTTTCGTTTTCTACGGCTTATCAACTCTTAAGGAATGGAAAGAAAGAGAGAAACAAAGTAAGACTGAAGGAAGGATTGTAAAGGAAGAAAAAAAAGAACGGTGGAAGGATATGAAAGAAAGAAAAACAAAAAAAGAGAGAAAGAAAACAGGAAAAAAAACCTGAAGATGTGAATGTAAAGAAAGAAAATATGGCTGGAAGGAATGTAAAGAAAGAAAAACTAAAGAATGGAAGGTACAAAAAAAAGCAAGCAAGCAAGAAAGAAAGAATAAAAGACTAGAGGAATAAATCCAAAGAAAAGAAAGATTGATAGAAGTAGTTCAAAGTAAGAAAGAAAGAAAAAAGAGAGAAAGAAAGACTGAAACAAAGAAGAAAAGAAAGAAATAAACAAACAAACAAGCAAACAAACAAACAAACACACAAGCCTCTTTCATCAACAATGCGCTGGGATCTAACTCTGCCGGAAAATAAATAATAAATTTAATTCTAATTAGATTATATATTGAATTAACATTTATATCGCCACTTAAAATAAAAATTTATATTTTACAATTTAAAAATCACAGACAAATTTATTTTCTTATAAGATTTAGAGTGCTTCGTCGCTCGCAATAACTGTATTAAAATGCAAATATTATTAAAGTTGAAAAATTCCAAATTATATCCAGAAGCAGTTTGCATAATGCATGTTTTCCTTGCAAATTTTTTTAAAAAAATGATACAAAAGAATTTTTTATTTATTTATGATAAACGTGTCCCAATTTTATTTCAAGTCACGAAGCCAAACGAATAAAAAATTCTATTGAATATTTATTTCTGATCGTCAAATATTAGTCGCTTTTATTCTGTTTTTACTAGTATTTCTCATCAAGCATTCAGTGCATCATTCGTAATTTGATAGATTTCACTGATAAATTATTGGCCACTTTCATATGTAAGCAAGAAAATTAATGAATTTGTTTGTAAAACTACCAAAATCGCGAAAGTTTTAATAAATCAAATAGGAAAATTCAATTTAAAATAACGCAACCAAAAGCGATAAATTTGTCTGGATTTTTTGGGAACATGTTATTATTGAGTAGTTACGCTTTTGGATTAGCAATCTAATTATTTCAACCGTTTCTTTCTGATTCTAACTATAAGTTTCGCTTTTGTTTGCATTTTCCTTAAAACTTTCTCATTACTCATATGATTATTCCATAGCAATCCCAGCATCTTTCAAGAGAACCAAATGCCGTCTCTTCATCCGTGAGGCAATCGTCTATCATTTACTTCCGTATGGGAGAATCGATATTAAGTTATATAAAAATCTCTTTTGTTTGTTACACAAGGCAGCTTTGATGGAAGAGGCGGCATTATTACCAAATCCTCATCTTGGTAGCATCTATCGCAAGAATTTCTTTAGTTGAATTTATTAATATAAAACCGTCATTTTCTGCTTCCATCTTTTTTGTTGATTTTATGACAAGGTTTGTTTAAGAAAAATATGAGGTCTGTCAAAAAAGTAACAGGACGGGTGTCGCAAACAATTTATTTCAATTCCAAACAACAAACTACACGGTTTCCCCTTCAAACTAATCTCCCTCGAGTCTAATGCACTTTTCCATCCTTCTCTGTCACGCTTCTATGCATTGTTCGAAGGATTCTTCTTGGATGCTCTTTAGCTCCGTCGTTACAGACCTCTTGATGGCATCCATGCCTTCAGAACAGGTCCCCTTGACAATTCCTTGTACTTGAGGAAAAAGAAAAAAACACACGGAGCATGATCAGGTGAATAAGGAGGGTGTTCCAGTAAGGCGAGGTTTTTCTCGGCCAGTAACTGCCAAATGTTCAGAGCATTGAGAGCAGATTCATTGTCGTGGTGAAGCACTTGTCCTGCTACAAATGCATGTGAAAAAATGCAATGGTTGCAGACAGCTAAGATTACACTTATATGCAGTAAGTCCCCCGCCTATTCGCATTTCAGCATTCGCAGCTTCACACATTCGCGGATTTTTCTTTAGAACATATATACTTGTTATTCGTGAAAACCCGAATATTTGCGTGTCTTTCTAAAGAAGACATAAATAAATCATTCGCTGAGAACTCCCTCAATTCACGTATTATTTTTTTCAATAGAACATATTTAAAATATTCCTATATTATTTTCCTGTTATTAAAGTGACTTAAATCATATAACAGTCCATGTTTATGGTAAAAATTGGCAGAATTGTACAAAACATTTCTAGGGCTTGAACTTGTTCTTTCTTAGGGGCTGCAGCTGGGGCCTTAAAAGTGGCTTATGCTCAGTCTGGAGGCATCACCACAGTTCTGTTTTTAGAAAATGTTTTAAACTTTATATTTTATCTCTTAAATATATCTTATACAGTATTTTTCAATGGTTGAATCGGTCTATGCGTAATTAAAAACGGTTATTGTACGTATGCAAGAAAATTTATGTGTGTGGTCACCAATATTATTTTTCAAAAATGTTTTTAAAATCGTCTGAAGTCTTTCTAAAGTGTTTAGAATGAAAATTTAAGGCATACGGGTTTTAACAATCAAAATAGTTACTTATAAGCACTTTTAGGAAGGTTACACATATCCTCAGTTTCTAACTATTCACGGCCGGTACTGGTCCCTAACGCCCGCGAATACGGGGGACTCACTGTATTCTCAAGACATCATGTTAGATAATAACTCAATCCGCTTATCTCTCTTTCGCCCATATCTCACACCCTGCCCCGTTAATTTTCAGACAGACCTCGTATTATTATTATTACTATAATAATGTTGCACGTGTGGTCTCATGTTTTCCACTAACATGAAGTGGAATAATTATATTGAATCATATATGCCAGGTCTGCTGCTAGGTATGTTTGTTCACTGTATCATGCCTCACAGTTCTTTTCTCGCCAAAATCCACCTTGCACATTTATAAATCGACCATTCGGCCATGCATTGAATGTCGCTGCCATATCTGGTCTGATGCTCCTTCTTTATATCTCGAGTCAACAAAATCCGAAAAATTGTATGTAATGTTATCGGTACTGACTCGGCATCACGACTTCAGTCACTTTATTGCCGTCGTGATTTATTTATTTATTTTCTGACAGATTATTATTTAACTAGCAGTATAACCCGTCTTCGACCAGGTCTTTCAGTATATATATATATATATATATATATATATATATATATATATATATATGTATGTATATCAAACATATATAGACATATGTATATCCAAACATATATATATATATATATATATATATATATTAGCAGTATAACCTGTCTTCGACCGGGTCTTTTCATTATATATATACATTATATATATATATATATATATATATATATATATATATATATATATATATAATATAAAATTAATTGATTTAAAATATGGTTTTTTCCGCTACACATTTCTAACCATGTTTCAAAATGGAAGCTAAAAAGCTTCGAATTTAATTTTGTAATTAAATTAAAGACATTAGTTCCATTTCATCCTCAAGCGAATTTTGCTTGATGGTTTTTTTCGTTGCACAGTTCTGGCCATGATTCGGAAATGGAGGCTTGAGGCTGGAGGCTTCGAGTTTGGTTTTGTAATTGGATTGAAGACGTTGGTTCCATTTCAACCTCAATCGAGTTATGGAGTAACTTATTTATTGCAGAGTTTTCTGTTAAGGGCACAGCAAAAAGTCATAATTCGCGTTTCCGGGGATACAGAGGGGTCCATTCATCTGGACGGGGGTGTTTGCGCGGTCATTGTAGCTTTATTTTGATGTGTCGGTTATTAGTTGCGTTTTGGCGGGGGGAAGGATTTATTTTTCAGTGAATTCTGACACCCGTTGGATGCGTGTCGTCTGGACTTTTTTAAAAATTTGTTGTTGGCGGCAGGAGTTCTTGCGGCATTTTTTTTTCTATTTGTATACTTGGGGATTTTTGGTAGGTGTTTGGGTTGGAGTACGTTTTGCTTAGCTGCGATTTTTGGAGAAATTCACTTCTAATTTTTAATATACTGGAACAGGTAAATGTGTTGGAATCGCTTACAGTGTGTAGGATTATTTTCACATCAAGTATAAGTATGTATATTACTAGGTCACAATGTTTGAAAATTTATATTTAGACGACATGCATTTAACGGATGTCAGAGTTCATTGAAAAATACATCCCTACCCCCTACCAAAACGTAACTAATAACTGATGCATCAAAATTCAGACATAATGAACACGCAAACACCCCTTGTCTAGATGAATGGATTTCTCTTTGGAAACGTGAATTATAATTTTTTGCTGTGCCTTTAACAGAAAACCCAGTAATAAATAAGTTACTCCAAAATTCGCTTGAGGATGAAATGGAACTAATGTCTTTAATTTAATTACAAAATTAAATTCGAAGCTTTTACCTTCCATTTTTGAAACATGGTTAGAACTGTGTAGCGGAAAAACATATTTTAAATCAATTAATTTATAATATTAATGCTCTGTAAATTTACATTGAGCACTATTTTATAAAAATAAAATTATCTATAAGAACACCGGATTATATATATACTGTTCTTTTCTTTATATATATATATATATATATATATATATATATATATATATATATATATATATATATATATGTATGTATATATATGTATGTATATATATATATGTATATAAATATATATATATATATATATATATATATATATATATATATATATACTGGCAGTATAACCCGTCTTCATCCGGGTATTTCATTACTGGGAATTTTTGTCGTTCAATTGAAGCAATTTAAATTTAAAGCCAGTGAACCCAAAAATCAATATTAGTAACAACAATCAGGTGCAATTGAGGCACCCCAACAAATGAGACGGGGTGGGGGGTTAACAATTTGCATGGGTGTGGGGTGGCCCTGAAAAGAGCTGTTTTTGCGTTCTCAATCTAGCAAGGAACGAACCTCTTCCATGGACCGTCATAATAGTAATATACAAAAATTTTTATTTATAATATATCTTTTATAATTGTAATAATCTGTTGCGTTAGATTTCAACTCTCTTAATTGATTGTACGCTGTTTTTTACAGACATTAAATCTTGCCACTAAAGAATTATCTATCAAACAAAAAAAAAATTCATCAAAATCGGATGAAACTATGGAAACGCATAAACAACATTCGATCACACACACACACACACACACACACACACACACACACACACACACACACATAAATACAAACACATTTTGAGAATTATAGATATAGATAGGTTGTATTCAGTATCATACAATGTTTCCTTTGGCTTTGAATCTTCATCTTGATTTTTTTAATTTATTGGTCCTGGGCTGGTGTCTCGGCTACAGTCACTTTCCCACCGCCGTAAGATTACCTCTCTATGTCTTTTCTATAAACACTTTCATGGTAATTCTTCAGATGAGCTCTTTCTTATGGTTTCTAGAGTTTTTGAATTTAAGTGCAGTACTAGACTGGCGTCGAAATCTCATCAATTTACAGCTGAGCTGGCTTGATGTAGCCGTAATTTCTATGTTATTAGTTTCTTCTCTCGCACTTCTCGCTTTGTCCCTTCCGGCTCCTTGCTTTCCACTCGGCTTTCATCTTCAAAAATTTAAATGCAATGTCAATCGCTATCTATTATCCACTTGATTATTCTCTTTTCTTTCTGCTCATCATTAATGTTTCTGTTCCTAATTCTTCCACACCATGTAACCCCTTGACTTTTAGTGGCATTAATACCTTGCATGGGGTGATTCCGATTAAAAAAAGATTTTGTATTTAGTACTTAATATTTGTTTATGATATTATCTTTAACATTGTTTAATTACAAGGATTCTTTGAAACGATGTGTTTTTTGTTGTTCATGATGACGGTCGTCTTTGAGTATAGAACCCAGAGGTTAGCAGTGAATATTTCGAAGACAGTAGGGAAGCGTAGTTCAGGTTAGCAGTGGATATCCCGGTAAAGTAGCAGAGCGTAGTTCAGTAGTTCTTCCTTCTGTTCTTTCGCCTGACAAGTTGGCACTGGACATTCG
This sequence comes from Acanthosepion pharaonis, assembly GCA_903632075.3. Taxonomy (NCBI): domain Eukaryota; kingdom Metazoa; phylum Mollusca; class Cephalopoda; order Sepiida; family Sepiidae; genus Acanthosepion; species Acanthosepion pharaonis. The sequence continues at coordinate 358,614 of CAHIKZ030004333.1, read as the reverse complement.
GAGAGAGTAAACAAAATGGCCGTCTTTATACACGACGAATTGAATATTTTACATCTTCTGATTGGTTAACCTTCTATTGATAGACAAGTATTTTGGGCTAGCTCACTAGTATATATATATACACAAAAAACTCCAACACTTTTGACATTATCATTATTAGAAAATAGATAACTTTGGACATATATCTTCATCTTGGCTGTCTTCATCACAAAGTTACTTGAAGACAAAATGCTGTATTTATTATACAGTTATTCTTTTGCGCATGTACTTCAATCTTTATTTTTTTTATCAGACAAACCTCTGAAGATGACATGTAACTATTAGAAATTGTTATTTTTTGCCGGCACTGACATATTGATAGTTGTGATTATAAAGGTTATTTGAGAAGAGCAGTTGTTATTTTCAAATGTCTTTGGAATCTAGGTTGATTTTTCTCAATGTTTCTTTGACTTGTAATGCTTTATTATTATATAACTACTCTTCTGGATTTATATCCGCATCTTTTTCTATCGTAATGATTATTTGTATAGAGATGTTATTAATATACAATGATTCTTTTGGAGTTGCACCTTATTTAATCTGACAGATTCTTCGATATGTGATGTTGTTATTTGTTGTGATCAAGTAAATGGTTAAAGAAATAACAAAAAAAAGTGTTATAGATATATCATATATTAAACAGTAAGTACAACAGAAGAGTATTACACGACTAATGAGTGTGTGTCGGTTGACCCAGCGTTCAATCTATTCGAATGTTCCCCCAAGGCGTTTTCGCTGTCCTCATTTTGGCTTTTGATGGATATATTATACAAATACCTTTGCTCATTCTGTGTTTGAAGGAGCATTTCTTCCAGTTTCTATTGTCTAATCTGAATTTCTATGTGCAATTCCTCAAATTTCTTCTGGTATTCTGCTTTTTCTCGTTGGAATTTCTCTTGTCTTTTTTGATATTTCTGTTCCAACAGTAGTTGTTGTTCCTGTTGGTGTTTCATCAACTCTAACATTGCACTTTTAAATTCGTCCATTTTACTGCGTAAAATTAAGAAATGAGAGAGGGAATTTTTTTCTCTCTTTATCTTCTTAACCAAAAATAAGTCTGTTTGACTTGTACGATTCTTTTACTTAAAAAATTTAAAAGCGGGAGAGGGGGTAAATTTTTACTTTACCCTATTAGTGAAAACAATAAGTCTGTTTGACTTGTATAGTTCTTTTACTGATTTGTTAAAATGGACAAAAATAACAAGGTTCACGAACCTTCTTCCCAGCCACAGTATTGAACTTGTAGAAATCCCATTGTTTTGAAGAGTTTCTTTTTTAAGCTGTCAGGGTTGTAATTAACACTGGGTACCCTTTTGTCGTAGAGTTTGATTAGAATTCCTTTCTTCACCACTGTTGTAGACATTGGCAATTTTTTTTATGATTCAACATGAAGTCCGTTTCTTCGAGTCTTTCGTCGCCAAGATGCTGTGATCTAGTAAATGGTTAAAGAGCTAACAAAACAAGTGTTGCAGATATATCATATATTAAACAGTACGTACAACAGAAGAGTATTACACGACTAGTGAGTGTGTTGACCCAGCGTTTAATCTATTCGACTGTTTCCCCAAGGCCTTCTTTCCTACTAATCTTATAGTAGGCGGAAGAGTCCAACATAGACTCTTTAGAGGGAGGACACCGCAACATTATTGTAATATAATCATCCTTTTTTAACTTCCATTTTCATTTTGGTTCAGTTTAACAAAAGTACGGTGGAGTAATTGATAGCGGCTCGGATTAAGGAATCGGAGAGCCGAGTTAGAATTCCAGTCGAATTCATTACATTCATTTACGTGCTAATACCCCTGGGAAATGTATGAATCCTCTTCTTCTCTCACCACATTGGATGGCAACTGGTCTGCCGAAAAAAGAAATGGCAACATACCATCTGCCTCCTTATTCATGTATCGAAAGATACATGATCACTTAAACGTGTATCACGCATGGCACATAACTGACTGATTATTTGAAATAAAATATGTTGTTTCTATACAGTGTTTTATTAGGACTTGCAGTCTGATTTTGGTTGTTGATATGAATTGTTTGAGACGAGATGTTGTTATTATTAAATAATCATCACTTAGATTTGTATCCTCGTGTTGCTTGTTTTCATTACAAGGATTCTTTGAATCAGGATCTTAGCATTATTATGCTATTATTCTTTTGGACAAGTGATGGCTATTCTCATCACAAAGCTTCTTTCATACGAGTTGCTATAATTAACTTTGACATTTATACTCAACATGGTACTTTTTATAACAAATATATTTTCAGATACACACGCACACAGTCACACACAAACAAACGCATAAACACATACACAGACACACAAACAGATATACAGTTGTGGACAGAATTATTCGCCCCCACTAAATATTTGCATATTTTCTAAGGAAATTGCGTATATTTGTAAGTACTTACTGAATTTACTATAAATAGTTGATTTTGGATTTAGTTTTGAATAATTCGTGAATTTTTTTAAAAGTTTCGTTCTATTATATTCATAGTTACAGCTTTTTCTAAAAATTGGTGCTGGCCAAAATTATTTGCACCCCCCTTATGGGCATTACAAAATAATATTGCTCTACGGCAATTATAATGTTTTTTTCTTCTTAATTTGACATTTAATACAAACACCTTTTGAAAAGGAAATACAGGAATCCCTCGATTAGTGCGGCTAATGTATGCATCGGTAACTATAAAAAATCAATTTTCAATTCCTAGGGTTAAACTGAAGAATGTTTTAACGCACTAATCGAATATTATGTATGCACCAATCGAATTTTGGTAGATAGAAATTTTAGCGCACGAATCGAAAACGCATTAATCAAAAACTGCAACCATGGCGAAGACGGATGAACTTGACAGAAACTCCGAAGATGATGCGTACAAAGAAGGTGATGGATATACAACACTTTCCAGGCGTTTAAGTGTTCTTAGATCGACAATTCGTAGCATTATCAAGAAGTACAACGAGACGCATTGTGTCGAGAATAAATTAAAGACTGGCATAAAACGGTTAATTTATGAGAGAATGGAAAGGAAAAAAAGTTAAAGATGTTTCGAAGAATCCTCACTTAACGAGAAAGGACTTTGACAGTGATGTAAGAACACCATAGATGAATATATCGACAGTCACTAGATGCTTTCATCGAGAAGGACTTCAAATTTGTTGTCAAAGGAAATCTCCATTGCTTAAGGTTAAACACCGAAAATGCACAGTATCTTATGCTAAAAGCCATCTAGAACATGGAACTCTGTTTTATAGTCAGATGAAAACAAACTGGATTATTTGGTCACATGAAGTCCCGTTATGTATGGAGGAAAGGGAATGAAGCTCACAAACCAATAGCATCCCTACAATTAAGCACGGTGGTTGGAGAATTGTGTTCCGGGAATGTTTTGCTACTTCTGGACCAGGGGAACTAGTATAGGGTATCATGGATAAAGAGTAGTATTTGGCTATTCTTAAAAATAATATAAAAGCTGTCTTTGGGGCGTCACTGGACGTCAAAAAATGAAAATGATCCGACACACTCGATACGAACTGTTACAAAATACTTAAATGACAGCAAAATTAAGGTATTGGAGTACCCTGCACAAAATCCTGACTTAAACCCCACTGAAAATTTATGAGCATATTTGAAGAAGAAAAATAAGTGAAATAAGTCTTTCGAATTTGAAGGATCTAGAAGTTATTGCGTAGGAAGAATGGAGCAAAATACCTATCAGTGTGTGTAATACTCTTGTAAGGAAGTATCCAAAATGGTTAAAGGCAATAATCAAGAATAAAGATTACACAATTGATTATTGAGGTAAGAGGGCCGTTAATTTTGTCCTATGTTAAATGTCTTTTTGATGTTTTTGTATTGTTTGACATTAAAATAAAAAAGAATTGTAGGCGTCACTGTACATTCTTTCAAATTCATTATTTGTGAAAAAATGCATATGAATTTCCCTTGAAAATTTGAGGTATTACAGCTTTATTTGTAACTATGAAAGCGAAATGAATAATTCTGTCCGCAACTGTATATATAATCAATATAAAAAAAATATTTAATTGATATTTAGTTTCAATTAAATGCAGATTATCATTGAGATTTTGAATACGGAGTTCAACATCCTGCAGACAGTGCTATCTATATGTTACTAAATGTTACGTTTTGGGGATCTTATTAAAAGTATCCAACGTATAAACGTACCTGGGGACCGGTATATCACCATAAAAAAATTTAGTCACGCATATAATTGTCACGTTTTTAATAAGATCCCCAAAACTTAATATTTACATTATATATATAGGCTAGCGGGTATATATATATTTCTCGTGACTTTCTGTTTGTCACATCGGGAGTCCTTTGTACATATATTTATCTTGAAAGAGTGACAATGTAAAGAAAACGTGATATCTTCGAACTCTGAAAGATTTATGACGTGACCAAAACCCAGGGATGAGAATATATATACACTCTTCTTCGAGAATGACCATTCCATGATAAATTCGTGAGAGTACAATGACTAAAACTGCGATAAAGGCAACCAAAATGAAGAAACAAATCCGAAGTAATTATTGCATAATAAAACGAGTAAAACTACTTTGTATTACTTGACCCTATCTATACTTATTGAGAACAAATTAAATAGTAAATAACATTTCAGAGTTTAACCGAAGACATTAGAAGTATATATTTGAAGTAAACAATTCTAAACAGGAAACTCATTTTCAAAAGACCGAGTGCGGTGTGTTTGTTTTTGTATCATCATATCAACTCCTTATAGGTCCCTTAATGGCGAAATTTAATTTTCTTTGCAGCATTATTAATTCCTTTGAAAAAAAATATGTTGATGATTTTTTTTCAAAAATGTATTGCTGGTAATTTTGTTACTATGAAAATGTATAGGGTGACCCGAAAAAACGGGAACTTTTTAACAATCCAATAAAACTAAGAGTGATGGAAAAAAAAAATTTTATTCATAGTAATTGAAACCTTAAAATATGCCATTTAAGAAACAATGATAGAATTTTCATTTTTTTAAAAAAATTACGTCCTGTAGATGGCGTCCTCCTGTGCGAATGAATTCTTGAAATCTGATGTTGAGATTCCTCATTGACTGCTGCAACATCTCAGCTGGGGTACTGTGAATTTCATCTTGAATTCTAAATGGCGAAATGTTTACTTGCTCAAGGTCACTATCTCGCAGTGTTGCCACTTGCTCATGTCTGACAATATGCACTTCAAAAATTCCCGTTTTTTGGGGTGACCTGTATTACAGATATCTTTACTATAAAAATATCTTTTTGTATACTTTCATCGTGTTTTGACTCCAGTTTGTCTGTTAACTATTTTTCCATAGCTGGGACCCTAAAATGTGTTACAGGGATTAAGAAGTGGTTCAACTCTCTTCAAAACCTTCCAAACAGGACCTTGCTTCCGGATGCAATTTAACGTCATACCCGGTACGAGAGAGGGTGTGAACTGGACGACAGGCAAACCTATCTACTTCTATATTTTATTTACTTATTTATTAGTAGTTTTATTGCTTTGCTTAGGGTTAAATGATTAAAAAAGCATGGCATTCTTCTTTCCTCATTTTTTATGTGGGTCGGAAATGGCCAGCAGATCTCACCTGATCAACATTCTCTCTCGTTCCTCTCTCCTTATTTCTGCATTAAGCTATGGATCTCATCAGCCATGGTGCTGGTTGAGATGTTTTGTTTTTTTCCTGCGGCTACTGTTACGATGACGACAGAAGATCTCTGGCCAAAGAATTGTCGCGTATTTGATAAAGGAATAAAATGCAACATAGTTTTAAATAGCAAATTGATACATATGATTTCATCAAAAAGCTTTATCATAACGAATTTTATTCAACTCAAATGTTTAAATTATACTCCCATATCGATAATGTAATTGTAAATTTTTACTATAAATATAGTCTTTTTACTATAAATGCATTTTACTCGTACACATATGCATAAACACACATAACCTCCATATATATATATATATATATATATATATATATATATATATATATATATATATATGGTCCTTAAAGTCTCATTAACTATATGTTTTTTTTGTTGTTTTTACCGCCACAGATTAAATATGGTTTTCTCGAAAGAATTGACTTCTTTCTCTGGGATATGTTAAAGGAGAAAGCGTACTTAATGAAAATCACAGATGCAGCACACTTGATTAAATGCATAAAAACTCCATTTATTCCATCGAGTTTACGTGAATCTTGCAAAACGCATCAACTTTTGCATTACGGAAATCATATAGAAGATGTCATTTGTTAATATTCCAATTCAATAAGATGTTGAAAATATAATTTCTTTGAGATATGCATTTTTCCTGTATAGTATCTGTATATAATTTTTATATATTTATAAAATTATTCAATGTTTATATAAACTTTTATGTATTTAAAATTATATTTAAAAATATATATATTTAATTAATTAAAATCTAATTTCTGTGACGACACAATTCAAGTAAAAAGTAAGCAAACACTTAATGGGAATCATTATTTCTCTCGTTAACGTATATTTTATACTGAGGTTCACCCACTATAAGCCCCAAGAGCCATTCATGGTAGAGTGTTACCGAATGAAGTGTGTGATATGAACTGTGAATTAACTTACAGGAGGTAGATGGAAGGGAAAATTATTTAGATAAGGAATAAAAATAGCGATGTATCCATGCCATGGAAAAGTTAAGATTTTAGTGTTCAGGTAAGTATTCATGTAGGAATCTGTTCCACAAAATTGCAGTTCTTGCACAAAAGCCGTTTGAAGGAAACTTCCTTCTTACAAATGGAATACGAGGGAAATGTGGATGATTCGACTCTGTGGATATAGTAAAGCAAGTCTTAGCTGTACAGACCCGAATTGGGAGAACAAAAGAATGGAGCTGATGTGAACATTTGCTATGAAAATAACGATAGGCTTTCAACTTTACGTCTGGAATGTGAGGATTGTCCAGACATGGCAGGAATACTCCATTTTGAGTTTAATCTTTCTGCTGTAAACACATTTTAGATTTTTGTTCTCTCAACACAGACAAAAAAAAAACAAAAAAAAAAACACAGATACACACAGACACACACGAACATTTATACATTTTGTTAAAAGCAACCGAAAACGTCTCTCTGTGTTATTTTTATGATTTTTTCCCCATTTTTTGACTAAATTGTGCATCCAAATAAGATTTGTGCATAAACTGTCAAAGTCCTTGGTTTTCTTCTGGTTTTGTTCCAGTACTTTCGACCGTGTGAATGTTATTAATATAGTTATTAAGTTAGTTTAGTTAGTAAGATTTAGTTAGCTACATGTTGGAAGATTTTGAAACGGTATAATTCAAATTCATTTTAAATATATTTTTTTCTTCTATGTACTGCTTCCTTTCAGGACTTTCGCAATCATAGCTCTCAACAATTTCCTATTTTTTGTAGTTCTTAATAAATTTTGCCTTTTTGTCATGTCTCTCCTAAATTCTGTCCCGCCATCCATTGGAACAAACTCTCTAGGTAGGTTGTTTTCCTCTATCCGTTTTGCCTTGAATCTGTCCCGTAAGTAACGAATTTTTCAAGCCCTCATTCCACATTATGTGTTCGGGAAATGTTAACTGTCTCTTTCTTATGTTAAGTATAAGTGTTCTTTTTGTTTCCATTTTTTGTAAAACTTTTTCAGTGCTCAAATGTTTGGTCCTTGGTATTTTCATCATCCTTCTGTAAAACCACATTTCTGTTGCTTCAAAACTCTTCTTCATCTGTGAGGAGATTATCCAGCATTTACTACCATAGAGGAGGACTTATATTATGTAACAGTTCAGTACTCTTTTCTTAGTTTCTAACTAAATTTGTATGCTTCTGACTTCTTTCCTTAGATTTTGGAGAAATATGCTTCTTTTGTTGTTAATATTTCTAATAGCTCGTCTATTTTTTCATCAACAATCCCTTTAACTCATATATATAGCATACCTTAAAACTATATTTTAATCATGTGCACACACATATATATATATATATATATATATATATATATATATATATATATATATATATATATATATATATATATTCTTTCATGGTTGAGCGTTCTGTAAGGAGTTCACAGGTTCGGGTTCAGCTAGAAGGAGTATAGTCTTTATTAAGCCTCTCGTGTACATAAACCGGTATACTTAAATGTGCACTTGTTTAGAAAAAACAAATACATCTACGGAAAAATGGGTATCTAGTATCGTGTAAGTAAATTTGAAGTTTAATGTAATATATATATATATATATATATATATATATATATATATATATATATATAAAAAGTGAATATTGAAGTCAACAGTCAGAGGCGAGAGGCTGTTTCGTGCATGACGCAATCGTCATCATCGTTTGCGTCTTGCATGAAACAGCCTGTCGCCTCTGAGTGTTGACTTCAGTGTTCACTTTTGTATATATATATTTACATTACGCTCTATCTCTGATATTGAGCACTTTATCTCCTAAATATAGCACAGCTTAAAACTATATTTCTTCATATATATATATATATATATATATATATATATATATATATATATATATATATATATATATATATATATATATATATATATATATATATATATATATATATACCTAGTCATCTTAAGACCAGATCCAAAAAGATTAAAAAAAATACAAAATACTGTTACTTTAATCGGAATATATTTGCGAAACATTTACATTTAAGATCGAATCACAATTAAGAATATTTGGGAATGGATGGCAAATGATGTTTATAAACGTAGATTACAATTTGAAACTGTGGGTGCTCTTCGTGTTGCCGTTTATGCATCCTGGGTGAGCATCCCAAGCACTCACATGCAGGAGTATGCCAAAGCGAATTTTCGAAGTAATTTGCAAAAATAGAGGATATACTGAATATTAAATTGTTGCTGTGACTTATTTTCTGTATTTTCTATTTTTACTTACATGGACTTATCTTTATGACCAACCACAAAAATTCAATGGTTGTGTAAATTAATCAATTAAAAGCTTACAATGTTCACTTGTTTGTTGATGAACTACGTTTTCTAATTAAATGTAAATGTCTCGCAAATATATTTTGATTAAAGTAACAGTATTTTATATTTTTTAACCCTTATGTAACAGGTCTTAAGATTTTGACTAGGGGTGTATATATATATATATATATATATATATATATATATATATATATATATATATATATATATATATATATATATATATATATATATATAGTGGGGGAAATAAATATTCGTACACATATGAAAATTGTATTTTTATAAATATAAAAGCCTTAACTAAAACAAATTTTGATACATTTTATGTGTAAAGATACATTTTATTAAAAAATAGTAATAAACCTAATTAATTCTTATTCTAACAGAAATTAATGCATTTTTTTCATTTTAACTGATGAAAAATGTATTCGTACAAAACAAAAAAAAGCATACTAACTTAATTTAATAAATGTAGAATACCCTTTATTGAGTTCAACAGCTACCAGTCTATTCCTGTACGTCTCAACTAATGATTTGCACACATTGACTGCTATTTTGTCCCATTCTTCTTGGCATATTGTCTTCAAATTCTTGATATTTGTTGGTGCTCTTTTCACAATTTGAATTTTCAAATATCGCCATAAATTCTCAATTGTGTTCAAGTTTGGGGACTGACTTAGCCATTGCAAGATATCAACGTTACTTTCTGCTAACCATTTCTTGTAGATCTAGCGGTAAGCTTAGGATCAGTATCCAGTTGGAAAATCCAATCAGGAAGTAGCCTAAGTTTCTCAACAGAACGCATTAAATTGTCTTGCAGGATTTTCTGGTAGCTTTCGGCATTCATCTTGCCATCTATTATTGATATTCTGCTAACACCTTTTGCAGAAAAACAGCCCCAGATCATGATACTGCCACCACCAAACTTTACAGTTGGCAACGTGTTCTTTGGTAAGTAGGCTTCACCGTCCTTCCTCCACACATGATTTCGATAATTATGACCAAACAACTCTATTTTAGTTTCATCTGTCCATAGTACTTTTCCCCAAAACGAATTTCTTTATCCTTATGCTCTCTAACGAATTTTAGCCTAGCATCTCAATAGGAGTGGAGTCTTCCTTGGGATGCCTGATTTCAGACTGTTTTTTGTGTAGTGCATTACTTATTGTACGCTTGGTTACTTTAATCCCTAATGCACGCAGTTGTTCCTGCAGCTCTTCTCGGGTAACCTGTGGATTTTCTTGGATCTGGCGTCCTAATATCCTTGCTGATCTTAGAGAAATCTTCTTCGAAGCACCTGTTCGTCTTTGGTTTTCGACGCTGTTACGAGTTTTAAACCTTGCAATAAACGAAGCAGTTGTAGTAAAAGGAATATTCAGGTTGTTAGAAATCGTTCTGTAACTGTTCCCATCTTTCCAAAGAGACAGAATGTGTTGTTTTTGTGAAACAGTCAATTCTTTACCTTTTGGCATTATTAGAACCTTCTCGTAAGATTAGAAATTGCAGAATGCTCTGATAATAGCTAATAGCGTTAACTATAATTACTGATAATATTACTGGAACATCCAAGAATTTTTTTTTTCATAATTAATTGATTATTTTATTCTAAAAATTGATTTGTACGAATACTTTTTTCACAAGTTAGAATTTAAAAAATGCATTAATTTCTGTTAAAATAAAAATTAATCAATTTTATTATTATTTTTTAATAGTATGTGTCTTTATGCATAGAATGTGCCAAGATTTGTTTTATTTAAGGCTTTTACGTTTATAAAAATACAATTTTCATGTGTACGAATATTTATTTCCCCCACTGTGTATATATATATATATATATATATATATATATATATATATATATATATATATATATATATATAAAACCAGAATTGTTTTTGACATATTGAAAACTTTGGAAAGGAAAAAGTCTGGGATATTTTGTAGTAAAATATACAAAGGATTGTTTTTTAAATCCTCTGTGAGCAAACGAAAAGTTTGCGAAAATGAGTTTAATTTTTTAAATCTTTTATTAGCTTTCTGTGCCATGAACACGAAGGCAAAACCATCACACTGAGATTAATGGCCCTAACGCCGATTTTTATTTTTTATTTTTTTTTTTTTTTGCGGTTTAAAGTTTTTCAAGGCTTATGTCAGGGCGTGGTTCTTCTTCAAATGACATTTTACAACATTTGAAATGTGAATACAATTTAGAAATTTGTTGTTTTTTTTTTTAAAACTTCTTTCAAAAAGCTCCCCGACGTATTATAACAGTTTTACCAGCCGATGACAAGTTTGAACAACGGTTGTCTCATAGATTTATGCATTTAAATTAAATCTAGCTACATAGGGCGCCTATCGTAGTGCAGCGCTGAACATGTCTATGTTAAAAATCGTGTCGTGGGTTCTATCCTCACGAAATACCCAATACTCGAATAAAATATATATCACTCTTGTCATGAAGTAATTGTTCGAAAATTATGCTTGGCGCTACGTACTGCACCGTCTCAATCCCTGGGAGACCATCCTTCAGAGTCGTCCTGGGCATGACGATAAATTACGTCCAGCAGCAAGGACTCTGAGCAGGAGGTTTTGAGGAGCGTCGAACCACCTTTTAATTGCTGGTGTTCCCAGGTCCACTCTGAACCGGGGTGGTGGCACCTGTTAGGGTTTCAGCTATAGGTAAATAGTTAACTCCGAAACTCTTATTTAGTACTTCTCAGTTATTTCTCGCTCCGTTTTCAGTATCCTAGTACGCACTGCCCGGACCAGGGATTGAACTCACGAAATTTATAAACTAACTCTTTAATCCACTGTTGTCTCGTAGAATACCCTGATCAACATTCACCTGATGAAAGGCGGAGATCACACCAGCCGAAACGTAGTGGTAACAACAAAGTCCGCATGCAAATAAGGATAACTTCTTATCCCAGAAATTCGAACAGAAATAACCCCATCTTTTTTCTGAATTTTTGATCCCTTGGATATAAAGTTCTTTAGGTTTTTATACAATGATGTATTCAGTATCACTTTTGACCTATTAAAATTAATGAACTGTTTTGCACTCACCACGCAATAGATATTGCAATAATCTGAGATGATGATAAACAGATGGAGCATGGTCAGGCAAGAAAGGAGAATGAGGAAAAATTTCCATATTGAATTCTCTAATCTCTTTCTGGATAACTCGAGCAATATGTAGTAGTACAGTAGCGTGTAAAAGCATTACACCTTTACAACTAACCAATGATGTCCATTTTTTCTGTAAATTCGTGTGCAGCATTTCCAGTTCAAATACTAGTACTCCTTATTAACCGTTTCGTTTTTGTTCGTTATCTATGATAGACGACACTCTTTATAACCCTACAAGCACAAAGCATAATTTTCTTAGGATGTCGTCCTGGTCTGGAAATGGATTTTTCTTTATCAGTGGGTGCTAACCATTGTCGTCTTCATTAGATAGGATTACAGAGAACCCACTTGTAATAACTGCTGATGATTCCAGAAAAGTGGAGGTAGCAAGTCTTCAATGACGAACAGACTTTTTAAGCTAAAATGCAGACAGATGATGAGAGGCTCATTAATCAAAGTTTTTACACTTTTTAGACTTCATGATGGAGTTTTATAATTAAAGTATGACTTATATTCTGTTTTATTAATTCTCGAGCAGTATTGTCTTTAATTACGGGTCGGAAAAACTTAATATTGACAGAAACTGACCCTCCAGGAGAGGATCATCGATAGACATGTTTTCCCATCGAAATTTGCCAAACTATCGTTGGTATGTCCTGACTCTTAAAACTTCCCTGTCCATAGATAGAAGAAATATTCTTGTTGGTTACATTACTGAAGAGCTCTTTTTGAATTCATTGTCTGAGATGGGGTGGGATATAAGACCATTTTAAAAGGCTAAAATCGATACAAAAGTAATCCCCCTGCAAGAAAAGACAAACATTAGGATGTAAAAATAAATTTTTTATCGTAATTATTGAAAAAGAAATCAAATAAAAAATGCGACAGGAATTCATTCTTTTTTGTATTTCATTTTTGAAGATGAATTGTCAATATAATTTATACTACGTTTTTTTTTTAAACATTTCACCCCAAGCAAGGTAGGAGTGCCACAATTCCGAAATGGGCTACAGAGTGTGTAAGTAAGAGAAAAGACTGGCTATGTGGGGGGGGATAAAAAGAAGAACGGAGAAGGATAAAAAGAAGATGTCGATTGACATTACATTTAAATTTTAGAAGATTATAGTTATTAGGGAAGCAAGTAAACGGGAGGAAGTTCCACTGTCGGGAAGTGCAAGAGAAGAAGCTGTTGGAGGAGAAGAGGCAGTTACATTTCTGTTTCAACAGTAAAAGTCTGGGATCGAGATGCATACCTACGACCACGCTTAAATTTATGTAGTCAGGGCAATATTGAAAATAACTCGTCAGAACTGATGGCCATGAAAACATTTATAGAAAAGACTGAGTGAAGCCACATTACGTCGGTGAGAATGTGACCGAAACCATTGCAGATCCGTCTTTGGATTTTGTCGAGAACCTCCAGATGAACAGCGAGGGCACCAGACCACATATGGCAACAGTATTCCATGCATAGATTTGTAGATGTGAAAGAAGGAAAAACCTTCTGGCGCAACATAAAGAACCAACTTTCCTTGCTGATAGGAGACAGGAAAGTTTCCAATGGTGGTTAAATGACAGCAGTTTCGTTTTGGATGTATTAAAATTAACAGGCAATTTCCTGTCCCAGTCAACTTGAAATTTATAATGAAATTCAAAATAATCAAAAAACGCTACGAATCCGCAATGATAACAAAATGTTGACATTGAATATAAAAGGCTCCAAAAATAGACCATTGATGTCCTTCAGGAAATTAGAGAAGTGGAAATCGGAGTTGGTCAAACAGGCGTTACTGTTATTTGGCGGTTTTCTGTTCAAACTTAATGCTTATTCAATTAAAGATTTCGAACTATTAAAGATATGAAATAAGCATAATTAGTGGGTCAACGATGAATGATTGAATTGTTGATCCATTAATGTGGATAATACGACACTAAAACCAAGTGTTATTCGGCAAGGTATATGGAAATTAATAGTTTTGTAGAGTGTGTCACTCATAGGATATGGTCAGGCATTTTTGCAAAATAAACAATTTAAAATATTTCAAGATACGCAATTTTTACATTTTGGAAATTTCTTGTAAGATTTGATTTTTAATATTTTATTATCTATTTAATTCCAATGTCAATGATCGTTCTTTTTCATCATGAAAAAAAATTTAGTTTGGTAAGCAAAATCTTGTTGCTGTTCGTCTTATAATCATCGCCATTGTGAAGATGTTTTTCATTTTTATATTTCGGTTGAATATCACTGCAAATGTCAATTGTTTATCTGGCGAAAAGGGTAAGATTTTCAAACAACATATTCACTAGCTAAAAATCAAAATACATAAAAGATGTTTGTTATGTCGCATTGAACTTTCTAGAAACCATCCATGCGTTTTCAAACACAAGCTCATATTTGTGAAATCCTCACGAACTACAAACACTTATCATGCGCGAAAAATGACCGGATGCCAAGAAAAATCCCGGCAAACGTATCATCTCACGTGAATGACATTTGAATTCGGCCACCCGGCAAGGCGTTGAATCTTTGTATAGATACTGGAGATTGGGAAGAAAGTTAGCAAATGCTAGTGGCGTATGAATTAATGAACTCGTAGAATATATACCATTTTTTTTTTCTTTGTTTTGGTGAAGAAACACAAAACTAATTTATCCTTTTATGTCTCTCTCCTTTTATTTTGTTTCTTTCCCATGTCCTTTTTCTATTTTCTCTCCATCCATGTTTTTTCTCGGCTTCTTTCCCGCCTACGGTTCGCTTTTTTGTTTACGTTTCACAATGTTTTCACGTATCGTTGCCTCCCCCCCCACACTTATACATATTCACCCTCTCACCCTCTAATACACTTACTCGATTTTTCTTTGAATCTCATCACTGTTCGCTTTCTTTTTCTCTTTTATAGTATCTGCTTTATTGCTTATGTGTGTTTCTATTTGCCAATCTCGCCGTGTCTATCGTACTTCTCTCTCTCTCTCTATTTCCTTATTTTATCTAAATCCCTGTGTTTATCATGTTTCTATGTGTGTCTGTCGGTCTGTCTGTGTGTCTCTCTGTGTTTCGGTGTTTTTCTCTATTTCTCTTCTTATCTATCCCTCTGTGTTTATCATAGTTTCCTGTCGCTGTTTCTCTCTCTTTTGTATCTTCTTTTCTGCTATTTTCTCTCTATCTTCTTGTGTCAGTCTTTGTTTTCTGTCTCTGTTTTTCTCTCTCTCCTTCTCAATTCTGTCTACTTATTCACTTTTTCTCTCTATTTTCTACCTGTGTATCTCTCTATATGTATCTTAGTCTTCTCTCGCGGCCTCTCTCTTTTGTGTATTCTCCACATTTTTCTCTTTATTTTTCTACTTGTATATCTCATGGTACTTATCTTAGATTTATATTCCTAGTTATCTCTCTCTTTTATGTCTTCTCTCTTATTTCACTACATTCTTCTCTCTGTGTTTATCTGAGTCTTCTCTCTATGTTTCTTTCTCTCTACCCCCTCTCTCTCTATCTTTTGTATCTTCTTCTGTTTAATTTTTTCTCTCTATTTCCTACCTGTCTATCTCTCTGGGTTTATCATAGATTTCTGTCTCTGTCTGTCTCTCTTTTATATTTTTTCCTCTCTAAGTTTATCTTACGTTTCTCTCTGTATTTCTTTCTGTTTCTCTTTCTCTTTTGTGCCCTCTTCATTTTTCTCTTTGTTTTTCTATCTCACCTTGTTTATCTTTTTCTGTCTCTGTTTTTTTCTCTCTCTCTCTCTCTCCTTTGTGCCTTCTACACTTTTTTCTTTCTTTTTACCTGTCTGTGTTTTTTTTCTTCTCTCTAATTCTGTCTCTTACTCTTGTGTGTCTGCTTCACTTTTAGTCTTTATTTTCCTACCCGCCACCCTCTCTATGTTTATCTTTGTTTTCTGTCTCTGTTTTTCTCTCTATATATCCTTTTCCTTGTGTGTACTTCTCTCCTTCTTTCTATATCTTTCTATCTCACCGTGTCCCTCTCTTTGCCAGTCTTTGTTTATTTCGTTTTATTTCATGTATGTATGTCTCTCTTTGCCTATAGTTCTCTTTCTCTTTTCATATGAGCTTAAATGTGACACAAGGCCGAAAATATGGGGTACCCAGTGAGGATAAAACTTATTATCCAGTCGTAATTGTCACTGTGAGACAAGCTTGCTAACCATTACACCACGCAGAGGTGCCCTTGTCTCTCTTTATGTCTTCATTTCTATTTTCCTCTCTATATTCCGGCCTATCTTTCTGCGTCTAATATAGTTATTTTCTCTCTCTCTCTCTTTATGTGTCTTCTTCTATGCTTTTTTCTCTTTATTTTTCTGTCTGTTTATCTCTCTGTGTCTATCATTGTTTTCTTTGTCTCTGTCGCTAAATTACACACCTACCACATTTAAAATAAAAAAGTAGGAGAAAAACGAAATGGAATAAAAAGATATTTTTTTAATAAACCAAACAATTAAAATATGTTTGCAGCTCGTGAACTAGCCAGAGTAAAAACTGCCAAATATTAGTTATTCTTAAAGGTAAATATCAAGAGAGTGTTGTCATCAGCAAGAGTTTACACACCTTTTCTTGATCGATGGAAACGCACTACAGGTGGAAATTACTTGGGCCATTACTTTTTTATACAATTTTCCTGAAGGTTTTTGTAGACAACAATCTTTCATCAGGATAATGCACCTGCACATTACTCATGTGTCGTCAGAGAATAAATAAAAAATTACCAAATCGCCATCTTGGTAGAAAGGAATCACTGATTTGAACAGGAAAGTCCCCTGGTATCACGCGTCAAGTTTGTTAATGTTTGAACCCATATCTACAATACAATTTATGACTGAAAACGCAAAACCTTCCCGGATTAAAAGCATTTTATTGCAGGGACCGGTTCGATAAACATGTCAAAATTTAATTCGAAGTTTTTGTAAAAAAAAATGTAAATTTTTCATTGATAATTTACGGCTAATCTTAGAAACATCCAACGTTTTGGCCTTTCTGTTCTCCAGTCTTCTTTAGGTGACAGTTGTTCCCAGTAACCTTTTAAAATAACGAATTGGACTCTTTAATTTATGGTTCTTGTTCAACTGTCCATGTCTACGGATTTCTTTCTTGTTCTTTTTAGTACTGCCCAGGTAATTGTTTTAGTAATGACGATAAACTGTACCTGGTAACAAAACTTCTGATATGGGGGGGGTGAGGAGCATGGAACCTCCTCTTAATTGCTGTTGTTCCCATGTCCACCCTGACTCATTGTGGTAGAACCTGCCAGGGTCCCAGCGATGAGCAATTAGTTAACCGTCCAAACTGGTGTCAAAACACCATGAAAGTATAAAAATAGATTTCTATAGTAAAAATACAGTAATACATTTTTTAAAATTACCAGCAATACATTGTTTAAAAAGGAATATTGCCAGCCATACATTTTTGCAAAAAAATATTAGTAACAATGTATTTTTGAAAATAAAATATTACCAGCAATACACTTTTAAAAAATATATTATCAGCGATATATTTTTGAAAAAAAATATTACCAGCAATAAATTTGACTTTCGAAAAAAAACCCTCTTGCTTTTATGTCAAAAACCCTATTTATTACAAAGAATACATATTCTATTTTTACGAATCTATCCTAAACATGTTGCCGGCATTAAAAAACCCATTGACGTTGATATGGCGTAAAACAAGATAAACCAATGAACTACACAATTAAAGTTCGTTCAGTTTCCACTCAGACTCCTTTATAAGTCTTCTTTATATTTTATGCCCTTCAACCATGCCTTCTTTCGTGTTGCGACATAGATTAACTCCCAGAACTTCGCGTGTGTATCGAGTTGCAATATCAAACATTTTGTTTTACTGATTCTTCCTATATTGTTCTTCGTAAGATTGAGCAATCGAAATTCGTCGTTATTAGGGAAGTTGTCTTTGTGATCTTTGAAAGTGAGGAATGCTTCTTTGTCATTTTACCCATTCCATCTACGATGATTAATTTTTCCGCGATTATTTTTCCCTCAGTATTAATGCTTATTCTCCCATTCTGTAGGGATTCTTTTTTTGGTAACTTTTTCTTACCTCATTCCTACAAGGACTTTTTTTTTTTGCAATCATTCGCCCTCGTTTTCTAATAATTGCCGGTTATGTCAGCTGTAATTTTTATCTTATCCGAATTTCTTAATTTGTGGACTTCTTTCATATTCTGTCATTTTTATCATGTTGAGTATTTCCATTTCAAAATAGATCAATCGGTCACCCTGTTGTGTGTGGGTTTGGGGGGTGGATTTTAATCCTTGGGTCCTCTATCTCTTTGTTTATATTTCTTTCTTTTGGATGAAAAAAAATTTCCACCGCATTATTCCTGACGCTTACTATTTTTTGTAATAGTCTAAATAGCTCAATTTAAATGGTTCCATCGTGGCGATCGTTATCTTGTACAGGATAACTCTAAATTCATTTATTTTGATAGTAAAATCCCGGGTAGCTAGTAAGAATAAAAACTAATGTTCAAAATAAGCTAAAAGCTTAAAATATAAAGTAAACTAATGACGCAATACCAAAAGTCGACAGAGTGTTTATATAATATAATAAATATTTTTAATTCAATATTAAAATGCATTACTCAGAGTTCCATAGCGATAATCAGACAGAAAAAATAAGAAAAATGTTCTCATTTAATTTATGTACATCTGGGGTGGCATAAAACTTTTACCCTGGATGTGTATTTTTAATTAAATATTTATTCTTATGCCGGCATGCGTTCACAAGCTCTCGTTTCTTATTCAATTTAAATAATAACATGGTTTCATTTTATTTCTGCTTGATGATTATTATCACATACTCGGAGAAGCGGATGAATTTATATAATATTATTTTAAATGAATTTTTATTATATTATATTAAATTTTTAAATATATATATATATATATATATATATATATATATATATATATATATATATATATATATATATATATATATATATATATATATATATATATATATATATATATATATATATATATATATATATATATATATATATTTTACAAAAAGAAATAATCACACATAGAATCAATCAGAAGTATTAATGCGATTATTGGCGACATCCATCGCTAGAAAACATAATATATGCATTAAAATACTGTTCATCCATGCCTGATGATGAATAGAGGACTATTCGTAAGTACTAGCATTTTAACATCAAATAAACTGAAAACTACAGACAACAAGTTTATCGACGAGGATTAACTCGCACTATGGATGAACAGTATTTTAATGCATATATTATGTTTTCTAGCGATGGATGTCGCCAATAATCGCATTAATACTTGATTGATTCTATGTGATTGTATGTAAATTATATGCTGCCTAATATATATATATATATATATATATATATATATATATATATATATATATATATATATATATATATATATGTGTGTGTGTGTGTGTGTGAAAATATATAGAAATAGGAAATAACTGGTTAGGTAAATAATCCAAAGTCCCTTAGTATTTTTTGTTATTATTTTAAAAAAAATAGTGCTCGATACAAAAGTAGAGCATAAATATAATTATTTATTTAAAATATGATTCCAACTCGCGACATAAGAGGTCTCATGTTTCAAAACAAGAGCCGAAAACTTCAATATAATTATTTGAATTAAATTGAGTTAAAGTAAGCTCTGTTCCATCTTCAAGCGAATTTTTTGTGAATAACTTATTTCTACAAATTTACGTGTTTTAATAGTATATTCATAATTGATATATATATATCTAAAAATCTATTTAATAATATATATATATATATATATATATATATATATATATATATATATATATATATAATATAATCTATTTAATAATATATATATATTATTATTAAATAGATTTTAAAATTACACACACACATATATATATATATATAAATGGCGCAGGATGCCAGTTTGCTAGGGAAGCTAGCTAATCCCCGTTGCAGACGCCAGCTCAGGACATTTAAGTTTGTTTAACACCAACAGAGCCCACCTGTGTTTTATACTGCAATTATGCTGAGCGGAACTTAGTAACAGTTATATAGAGTTTTTCCATTTCGTGTTTCAGCTACCTAAAATTAGTCAATTAGCCCAACATTAGATATATATATTTTATCACATACACATACGCACACCCATCCACACACACACACACACACACACACACACACACACACACACATATATATATATATATATATATATATATATATATAAGCATTCCACCCCCAAGCAAGGCGGGAGGCCACTATCATGTAAGGGGTTACAGAGAGTTGGAGTGAGAGCAAAGAGGAGTGATAGAGGAAAGGATGAAGAGAAGGTTAGGAGATAGATTAGGGCATCTGGAGAGGTCGATTGACATTACATTTGAATAGTTGGAGATTATAGCTATCAGGGTAACAAGAAATGGGGAGGGATATCCACAGGCGAGAAGTGCGAGGCATGAAGCTATTGTAGTAGAAGAGATAGCTACATTTAACAGTTTCGAATTGAAAGGGTGAGAGCGAGATGACAGCCTAGTTGAACGCTTAAATTCATGAAGTCTAGGAACCAGCGAAAGCAGCTAGTAGGAGCAGTTACTGTGATAGTATTTGTAAAAAAGACAAAGGGAGGCAACGGCACGTCTGTGAAAGAGCGATTGCAGACGAAATGCCAGGTCAGGGCCAATTACTTTGCATATCCGTCTTTGGATTTTATCAAGGATCTTGAGACAAACAGAAGGAGCTCCAGACCATATATGGCAGCAATACTCCATGCAAGGGTGAATGGTTGATTTGTAGATTTGAAGGATTGATTCCGGCGAGAAAAAACTTCCTGGTGCGGCACAGGGAGCCAACAGGATGGAGCCTAGGGGAACACCTGCGTTTGTGGGGTAGGAGCTGGAGGAGAATCCGTTGAGAACGACCTTCAATGCACAGTTTGACTGGAATGATTGTCTTAAGTAGAACAATCGTCCTGTAATACCGTATCCCTGAAGCTTACAAAGAAGGCCGGCATGCCAAATCTTATCAAACGCTTTGGAGATATCGAGAGCCACGGCACGAGCTTCTCCGTTATTATGAAGTGCCTGGTAAACAATTTCAGTTATGGCCGTAAGTGCATACCAGCTGTAGAACGGGCAAAGTGGAAACCATATTGCTTGTCGGAGGGCAGATTATGAGATATAAGGTGCTTAACCACTTCAGCGTTGATTACAGCTTCAAAGACTTTACCAAAGAGCGGTAGGAGACTGATAGGATGGTAATTAGAAGGGTCAGAAGGGTCTTAAGAGTTTTTAAAGACGAACAATGGATGAGAAATTCCAACAGGCTGGAAAACAAGATTCATTGAGGCAGTAGTTATATAATTTGGAGAGGGCAGGGGGCCAGTTCAAGCACACATTTCTTCAGGACAACGGCTGGTATCCCGTCTCCACCACTAGCCTTGTGGGGGTCTAATTTAGATATCATGCCCAATACCGATGACGGGGTTATGTGCAACTCGCTCAATGGAGTCTCAGTTCTAAGGGGGAAATCAGATGTGGGTACACCGGAAGAGTCGAGCGTTGAATTGAATAAGAATTTTCGAGCAAAGCATTCAGCCTTGTCAGCAGAAGACATCAGGACCTCAAACTGGTTGAACTAAGGCGGTATGGAGGGTTTGGAGAGACGCCAATAATCATTGAAGCCAAATTTGTGAGATGCAATACGTTCTTTCATTCGAGCAGCAAGTAGTGACTTTGCTTCATTGAGGACACGCTTACACTGGTTAGGGGCAGAGACAATAAGACGTCTATTGCAATCAGATATGTCACTACGATAGAGGTGGAAGAAGTGATTCTTATGGGCAATGGCAGCTGAGCAAGCAGCGGAGAACCAAGGGGAGGAGCGCGATTTGATTTTATTTTTCCTTGAAGGGATGAAAGCCTCGATTCCAGCTTAAACCCAGGAGGAGACCTCGGAAGCGCATTCCTGAATGGAGAGGGTGATGACAACGTCCCACGGGACATCGCGAAGGAAATCCCGGAACAAGTCCCAGTCTGCTCGTTGATAGCAGAACGATATTCTAGTGGTAGGAGGTTATTTGCAGGGGGGCGGAGTTGAATGAGATGTTGACAGATACTACAGCATGATCGGAGTTGCCAAAGAGGGTAGAGTTGCGTGGCGCTACAGGACTAGGGATGGCGGTAAAACATAGATCGAAAAGAGAAGCCTTACCATCCAGGTTGTATGGAAAACGTGTAGGGAATCAACTATTTGCGTGAGGGATTGAGAAAATGAAAAATTAAGTGTTTGTATGCCTGAAAGGACAGTAGTAGCGTTTTTAAACCACTTGGTATGATATTGTAAATGGGGGTTAAATCTGATTAGAAGATCACATAAGGAAAACTTAGGAAAATCTTTGTAAATTGAACGTTTCGATATTTATGTAGCTTCACTGGAATTTCAGCTGGAAATTTCATAAACTGACCAAAATATAAATGTAGTAGACGCACCTGCTGCAGACTACAACAGCTGGCCGATCACCTAGTTTCCGGTAAACAAATGGAATAAGCAGGACAGTGATCCTTCCAGAGAAATGCGTTGAGAGTTTTTCCTGTCAAACGTTGGCGGAGCAAATGGAATAATTCACAATGTAGATATATTCTTCCGTTCCTCTCATGAACAACACTTCCGTTAGCAACTATCTATCTATCTGATAGGTATTTATTTCAATCTGTTCATTATCTAAATCTGTTTCATCTATCTGTACTTGCATCTATCTGTATTGCATCACGTTTCGTTTAGAAAACATCGTCTTCAGACAACGGCTTTATTGTTGAAATCTATTCATGAACAACACTTCCGTTAGCAACTCTCTATCTATCTGATCTGTTCAACTCATAGATATTTATTTCAATCTGTTTATTATCTAAATCTGTTTCATCTATCTGTGCTTGTGTTGCATCACGTTTCGTTTAGAAAACATCGTCTTCAGACAACGGCTTTATTGTTGAAATCTATTCTATTTTCCTGTTAGCATTTATCTGATCTGTTCAACGGATATTTATTTCAATCTGTTTATTATCTAAATCTGTTTCATCTATCTTCATCACGTTTCGTTTAGAAAACATCGTCTTCAGACAACGGCTTTATTGTTGAAATCTATTCATGAACAACACTTCCGTTAGCAACTATCTATCTGATCTGTTCAACTCATAGATATTTATTTCAATCTGTTTATTATCTAAATCTGTTTCATCTATCTGTGCTTGTGTTGCATCACGTTTCGTTTACAAAAGATCGTCTTCAGACAACGGCTTTATTGTTGAAATCTATTCTATACACGCAAATACAATAAAAGCTTTCGGAAGTTTGCTTCACAGCAGCGTTCAAAATGTCATTTTGAATGTTGATGTCCAATATATTTAAATTTCATATTTAACCCATGTGTGTAAGAAAGAAGGAATCTACATTCAAGTGATTGTGTCACATATAACTCAATGCAAATTCCTATTTAAGCGAAGAATCAAATGTCTGCGTGTGTGTACCAAATTGGCTAAAAATCAGAATGTCAAAATTAAGTAGCAACAAAAATTTGTGGGAAATACTTTAAAAAATGTGACACCGAAATCCGAAGACGAAATGAAATAACAAATTTGCCTTCCAAAAATTAAAGTATTAAGAAATAGAAAAATCAAGACCAAAAAGGCAATTATGCGTAAAATCAGAAATAGACAGTTGAAATTTCTTGAATAGATAATAAGAAAGGGAGCCTTGGAGAATTTGACACTCAGAGGACCTACTGATGGCAAGAAAGTAGAAGGAAATAACGAGGAACCTACTTAAGAAGTTTGTATAAATGAATGGCAAAGCGGTGATGAGTGACAAGAGACGACAAACATTGTCAAGAGCTACAAAAAATAGGAAGTTGTGAAGAACCATGATCATTCACGTACAGAAGGGACACGGCACATAAACGAAGAATAGGCGTACTGACATTACCTTTGTGTGAATGTATACAGGCTCATGCAGTTTTACGTCTGTAACAATTTGTTTTCAGCCATTAAAGACATAAAACAGAAATAATTGCAATAGACTCCGAGTATCAGCAAATTAACTACTAACTAAAAATGTAAGTTACAGATCCGATTCCAATTTGTATCGATCAGATAAAAATAGACAATTTCATTATAGATTTCCAAGTTTTCTCTTTGATCGTTTATCGAAATAGAAACAGACTGATGTTTCCAGTAGACACTGAAATCAGTGCCTTACACAAGTAACCACTTCAGAAAGAAAGAAAGAAAGAAAGAAAGAAAGAAAGAAAGAAAGAAAGAAAGAAAGAAATATTAGCAAAGCATCTTGGAATATGAGAACGTGAATCTCATAATGGGTTATCAATTTGGAGATGAAGAGAAAACTGCAGGCGGCAGAAAGATAATAATAATAACATGAACGGAGAACGTAAACAACGAAAAATTCTTAAGGAAAAACGGAAGCATAATGGACACTTATACTGAGAAGGCTGAAATTATTAAGACACATATTAAGGAAGGATGACTAGCAGAATTTGTCACTCACAGGACATCGAAGGCAAAAGGGACAAGGACACGCAGCGGATAATCTACCTAACGAGTTTGTGTGAATGGATTGCAGAACGGAGCTGGGAGGGATTGCAAAAGGAGAAGTAAGCTGCAAGGGACAGGTTTTAGAGACCTATGATTGCCCACGCCCTGATCACTTAATTGGTACTGCTAGTACGTTGGTTCATTCGACCATTAGGGAGCACATTTTCTAATAGAAACAGCCGTCATTTTTTCCTTTCTGAGGCAAATATACTAATAGCAAGGGTCTATGGGAGTGGACACATTAGAAAAGTAAAGATCAACCAGAAACTGAATTAAATCAGATTTTAAAATAGAATTAAAGATGTTAAATAAATAAAACATACGTGCCTTGAGCCACACTAGCGGTTCTTTGTCACTTTTGTCTTCGATGTCCTGTGAGTGAATTTCCCAAGCCATCCTTCCTTAACATATGTACTAAAAAAGGAAATGTAAAAAATATTTCATAAAAGATAAACTGTTAAACAGCAATAAACACAGCCGTATTACGTGTTCCAAACGTAGAACTTAATTGGTACTGCTAGTAAGTTGGTTCATTCGACCATTAGGGAGCATATTTTTCAAACGTCATCAAGAGTAAAACAAGGAACAAATAAGAGATCCAAGCTATTTAATGTCTTTCTAGATGTTGCTCTGCAAATATACAAGCCCAGATTTGAAGAACTGGTCCTTGCTCATTTAAACATTCCATATCCCAAATGAATATTCTAATAGAAACAGCCGTCCTCTTTTCCTTTCTGAGGCAAATATACTAATAGCAAGGGTCTATGGGAGTCGATATTTATAAGTAGTCATAAAAAGAAGAAATGTTTTTATTTACTGCTTATCAAACATTTTCAGGTCATTTAAAGCCAAAAACTAATTTTAGATTGTAAGAATTTTGGGGAGATAATAATGATTTACGGGTACAAGTGCTATTAATTAACCTATAATTGGCAAGAAGAATAGGTGGTTTTAAACATTTCCCAAGGGTAATGGCGCATAAGTGAATATAGCAAACCTGAATTGGATCTGAGATTATCTATTCTGATTCGTTATCCATTACACGATCCGAACATCCAAGTATATAGCACCTGATACTCCCCAACAGTCACCCAACTAGCTACTGTCCAGGATCGACGTTGCTTTACTTCGTTGATCATACAAAAACCGCTGTAGCAGTATTTATAGTTGTAATAAGAATGATCTTTAACGGAAAAAAATCACCTAGTGTTTCAAGATGCAGTGTTTGTGATAAACATTTCCTAACCAGAAATTATGATCTAGAATTCGAATGAAAGTATGATAGCACATTATTAATTTAAATCATTATTAATCATTATTAATTTAATCATTCCACTCCAAGTAAAGCAATTAAGACATTAAGAAGTAAGGGGTCACCGAGTGTGAGAGTATATGAGCGAAACAAAAAATATTAAGGTATATTTACATATGATAAAGAAAACATTATTAAGGTATATTTACATATAAAGAAAACATTATTAAGGGATATTCACATATGATAAAGAAAACATTATTAAGGTATATTTACATATAAAGAAAACATTATTAAGGTATATTTACATATCCTAAAGAAAACATTATTAAGGTATATTTACATATCATAAAGCAAATATTATTAAGGTATATTTATATATCATAAAGAAAACATTATTAAGGTATATTCACATATCATAAAGAAAACATTATTAAGGTATATTTACATATAAAGAAAACATTAAGGGATATTCACATATGATAAAGAAAACATCATTAAGGTATATTCACATACGATAAAGAAAACATTATTAAGATATATTTACATATCCTAAAGAAAACATTATTAAGGTATATTCACCTATCCTAAAGAAAACATTATTAAGGGATATTCACATATGATAACGAAAACATCATTAAGGTATATTCATATACGATAAAGAAAACATTATTAAGATATATTTACATATCCTAAAGAAAACATTATTAAGGTATATTTACATATCATAAAGCAAACATTATTAACGTATATTTATATATCATAAAGAAAACATTATTAAGGTATATTCACATATCATAAAGAAAACATTATTAAGGTATATTTACATATAAATAAAATATTAAGGGATATTCACATATGATAAAGAAAACATCATTAAGGTATATTCACATACGATAAAGAAAACGTTATTAAGGTATATTTACATATCCTAAAGAAAACATTATTAAGATATATTTACATATCATAAGGAGAACATTATTAAGATATATTTACATATCATAAAGCGATCATAAAAAACCAGAATGTGTAATTAATAATTTCTAAAAACCTCCAGTTAATTTCGTTGTACGCATCAGTTATAACAAATGTATCATCGGAGGTAATCTAGTTAAACACAGGATACAGTGTCTGAAGGGATTAGATTAGATGCTAGAAAAGAAAAATAATGATTTGAAAACTGAAGTCATGGTTTGAAAGCCTCGTCAGATCAAGATATGGACGTAATGCATGGCGCTCAACACATGTCGAAATATCTAAGCTCTCGTGATAGTTCAGACATTTCTAAAATGGGCGGGCGCTATGCATTACATCGTTATTATTATAGATTGATGGAAACGCTGAAGCTGCAGAGACACTTAACACTTCGATTTAAATTTAAAATTTTAGGCTGATGGATCTAGACATACAGCTTAACCGACTTCACTCAACTTCCCAGAAGTGTTTGTTTTTGTCTTGATCGCTGTTGCTTTTAAATATCCCTCATTGCCATAGATGTAGATTGGTAAACAAAGGTTTAATGTCACATGAACGGATGTAAATTTACAGCGGAATTATTTTATACTCTGATGAAGTCTTTTTGAAAGACGAAATGCGTTATATAGAGTTCTTCCATTTCGTCATTCAGCTACGTATATATAAGGTTTATATGTCATCTCCAAACACACACACACACACATATATATATATATATATATATATATATATATATATATATATATATATATGTAAAATTGAAAATAGGGAGTAAATCTGACAAAATGGTTAAATAAGGAAAAGATAGGAGAAATCTTTGTAAATTGAACATGTTTTGCTATTTATTTAGATTCATGAGAATTTCGGCCGAAAATTTCGTAGGCTGACCAAAATATAAATATAAGTAGACACACCTGTTGGTAGACTACAATAGCTGGCCGATCACTTAGTCTCAAACTGGAATAAGCAGGTCAATGATCCTTAGAGAGAAATGTATAGTGAATTTTTTCAGGTAAAGTCCTGTCAAACGTTGGCGTATCAAGTTCTCGTGCTTTCGACGTCAATAAAAAGCAAGTGATTCAATCGCGAAGCAGTCGGTGGTTGCCAGTGAGAATCACAAGTGAATCCAAAGTGCGTTATTGGAGGCTTGCGTGTTCGAACAAAAGACAGTTCCAAATCTAGTTCGTATGAATTTCTGCGTGATTCTAAGTAATTTTGGCGCGTCAACATGAACTATCTCCATTAGAGAATGGAGAAAGGAAATTGCTTCCTTAGTGAAAGGTACGATATGACGAAGGAAATGACGAACGAAAAGAAGTCGTTGAGAAAGAAAGAAAACATAGACATACGAAACAAAGAACGCAGAAGTCGTTCAGAAGAGAAAGAAGACAGAGGAAAAAAAAAAAAAGTAACAAAAGAAAGCTGATATTCTAGATAGAACGTGGAAGATGAATAGGGGTAAAACGAAAGACAATTTTATCCTTAATTGCAGAATGGGAGAAAATAGCGAAAAGAGAAAAGGAAAAAAATTATATATATATATCTTTCTCTCTCTCTTTCTGAAAGAAACAAAGAAAGAAAGAA
>CAHIKZ030004333.1:297500-325000 GCA_903632075.3 Acanthosepion pharaonis | reverse complement strand
GTCTACTTCCCATGATCCTTTAGTGACCTATAAAGAAAACCTGCTATAGACATAAATGGTTAATGGAATAGTGTCACTTGTTCTGTAGTTCGCATGGAAGGGTGAAACTCAGTTACGATACGATGTCAATTTCTATGTCCACAGTGAACATATATATATATATATATATATATATATATATATATATATATATATGTGTGTGTGTGTGTGTGTGTGTGTGTGTGTGTATTACATGAATCATTCATACAAAAACAGATATAGAAGTTAATGATATAAATGGCGAGAATATATCTTCGCAAACAAATTTAATAAAGTACATTAACCCCGAATCTGTAGATGAAGGTTATGATCCCTGTTTATAAATTCCAGTTACATGAGGTCTTTTTTTTTTTGTAAACAGGGATCATAACATTCGTCTACAGGTTCGGGGTTAATGTACTTTATTAAATTTGTTTAATAAATTAGTTCCAGTTACCACAGAATTATGTGCATTGACAAAGAATGAAATTATATTGAAATGTAAATATTTATTATAAAAAAATAAATTCTTATTTTTCCATAATAAGGCTGTATTGATTTACCTACTTAACTCCTCACGCACGCACACACACACACACACACACACACATACATACATACATACATACATATATATATATATATATATATATACTAGCAGCATGACCCGGCGTTGCCCGCGCTTGATTCAAAAATCGTACGACTCATACAGCAATCGCTATCACTTGACTTAAAATATTTTTGCCCTTCCTTGCCTTTAAAGGAGTGCTCTTTGCCGTGCTGATGTTGCTACATGCCTTACTTCTTGCCTATCTCACACTGTGAATTTTTTCTAAGCTCTATACTAAACATTAAATCTGTTACGAAAAAAGAACTAAACAAAATGAACACAAAACGATCAGCTTTAAAAAGGGACTCGTAACTGGAAAAACTGAATGAAAAAAAGAATGTTAACAACAAATACTTTTTCACACCCAACCCAGTTCTGCGGAATCAGAATCAACGTTGAGTTTAAGCAAGCGAATGAGCCAATTGGAGCAAAGTGCCATGCAGATTTAAATTTTTCCCACTTGTGACGAATGCAGCTATCGATTTTTTTTGCATGCTAGCATGCTAGTTAACATTCGTGTCAGTCAGCTGTTGGCTCTCACGCTGGCCAATAGAATCTTCCTTCCTCTCAGTCTGGCCAGTAGAAAATGTCCACAAACTACATGAAAACTGTCGTAGAAGCATGAAAAAATCGATTATTTCCACTATCGATGGGAGTTGTGAAATGCAAAGTCGGTCTTGGCCTTCCCGCTAACTTGGGGCATGTGCATGTAAATTTTGGTGCAAATCCGTCGAAAATTGCGGCCGTGCATTCATTACACACACATCCAGCCTTTTATAGAGATATATATGATAAAATATAGGTTTAAGTTATGCTATATTTATGAGTTAAAGGGGTCAATGGCAAGGACAGAGCGTATGTAAATATACATATAAAGGAATACCTCCAGAGGCAACAGTATGTTTCATGCTAATCGTAATAATTAGGACATGACGTTTGCGTTTAACATGGGAGAGACTGTCGCCTAAGGATGTTGATTTAAATGTCCATTTCTCTCCCTCTCTCTGTATATACATATATATATATATATATATATATATATATATATGGCGTAAGAGGAAGGCTGCCTGGAGACATCGTAATAATATTTCTGCTGCAAATAAATAATGCCATACCTAATGGTCAGTGATGACACTTTTAATGGCACATCTTCTTTGAATTCAGCTAAGGATGTCCTCTGATCTGCTGTTTTTATAATATGTCGATCTTACACAAGTATCTTTACTACTTAGTCGCCCAGAAATCTGGCATAAGGATGTAGGAGTATCCATTTGAACACGGCCGCTAAAACTGAAGCACCCCCCGACGCGTCACATCCAACATTCACAGGAGTTCTCTGACCATACAGCCTCTCCAGAACCAACAGTATAGCCTAGTTATAATTGTAGAAAAAAGTAAATGTATTCGTCTCCGTGACATGATACTTGCTAGCATTTGACTCCTTCATCCCATTGAATCTTATCAAAATCTAAATCGCAGGCACAGACGGTGCACTGGTATGAGTGTTGCTATATTTGAGAATAGCCAAGGACTTGTAATTCCATCAAAATATGTAATACTCCATTTTATGCACATAATTTAACCAGGAAATATCGGGGCGTTATATTTTTATTTTCCGTCAGTGAACTTACACACACACAAATCTCGCCAGAATCTATCGTGTACACTCATAAGTCTACTATTTGTCTATGTATCAAATATTTCTGCTACATCTGGGCTGACGCTTCTGCTCTGTATCTAGAGATTTTTGGCAAAGTCCTAAGAAGAATTAGCAATGTTATCGGTCCGAACCTGGCATCTCAGCTTCAGTCACGTTTTCACAACTGTAACATAGCTTTTCTTTGTCTTTTACATAAATATTTTCACGGGAATTGTTCTGAGGAGTTTCCTCTGTTGTTATATATATATATATATATATATATATATATATATATATATATATGACAAAGTGTAAAAAGTTTGCTTGTAATGCATTTTGTCCTTTAGGACTTAATCGCACTGAAGAACGAAACGCGTCGCAAGAAAAACTTTTTACACTTTGTCATACATTTTCCCTAATATTGTTTTTGATATATATATATATATATATATATATGTATATATATATATATATATATATGTATGTGTGCGTGTGTGTGTGTGTGTGTGTGTGTGTGTTCAGATATGTAGAAAAATAGGAAAGAACACGTTAGGTAAATAATCCGAAGTTCTTTAGTATTTTTGTTTTTATTTAAAAAAAAACAGTGCTCCATACAAGTAGAGCTTAGATTATAATTATTTTATTTAAAAATATGATTCCTTCGCTATATAAGAGTCCTCATGTTTCAAAAACGAGAGCTAAAAAACTCAATATAATTATTAAAATTAAATTGAGTTAAAGTATCAAGCCATGTTTAATCCTCAAGCGAAAATTTAGGAATAACCAATCTTGAAATTTACGCATCTTTATAAGCATGTTCATTTGCAAAATTAATTACTATGGAAACGGTTGGGGCGACCATTTTGGTAAGGGGCCTAAGAGTTCTTCCTAAGACTTCTACAAATTGACGGTAGACGACTACAACAAATTAATTAAAAACATTTTTGACTAAGACTTATAAAAAAGCTTATAATAACAATATTAATATGGTAGACAGCATCAACAGATTTAGTAAAATTATTACTGAAAAATTAAAAATAAGCGATAGGGTAGGCAAACTAGCTGAAAAGGAATGCTACATCATTCTTAAGGACCACAAACAGGATTTTGAGAAAGACCCCACTTACCAGAATGATAAACCCCACCAGACCCCGACATAGGAAAGATAAAAGAATTCTAGAAAGAATCTTTAGGAAAATCAAAAAATGCCTTGGATTAACACTCTGGATTAATACCAAAGAAGTCATCAACTGGTTTACCAACATCGACAATAACCCTGATTGCACCCCAATACAGTTCGATATCGTGGATTATGACCAGTCAATATCAAGAGATCTCTTCACGACTGCCCTGGAGTTTGCTACTGTATATTCTGACTTAACTAAGGAGGAAATGAACACAATTCTTAGTGTAAAAAAATCTGTCCTCATCCATAATGGGGACCAATGGATTAAAAACACTAATGACAATTTTGACATCACCATGGGATCTTTAGACTCTGCAGAGTCTTCTGACCTTGTCGGTCTATTTATAATATACAATCTAACCGCGCATCGTGAATTAGACATTAAGGACATCGGGCTATACAGAGATGACGGACTCATGGTAGTGAGGAGCTCCACAAATTTTAAAAGAGATAAAATTAGAAAGATAATATATAGTGAATTCAGAAAACTAAACTTAAAAACTACAGTCAATACTAAATTAAAAAAGGTAAACTTCCTCGACGTAACTCTAGACTGAATGAACAACATACACCTAGCTTACAGAAAACCTAACACTAATCCCTTGTATGTACACCCTAAGTCAAACCACACTCCATCTATAATTAAGCATATACCCACATCAATAGAGAAAAGAATCAGCATGAACTCCGCTAATAATGAAATATTCCGACAACACAGTAATTTTTACAACGCAGCCCTAAAAAATAGCAGATACAAAAACACTAACATAAATTATAGAAACAATAGTACTAAGCAGAAGAAAAACAGGAAAAGGAAAATCATTTGATATACCCCTCCGTTCAACCAAATGGTTAGTATTAAGCTAAGATATAAGTTCCTAGTTTTAATTGAAAAACACTTTCCTTTTAATAGCAGACTTAGCAAGATCTTTAATAAAAACACCTTAAAATTAAGTTACAGTTGCACTAATATATTTTCTCTCCATACGTTAATTTTATAGATATAATTATTTAAGTAAATGCTCTGTTTATAATAAACAGTATTAATTACATTTACCGGCTTGAATATCCGATAACTTTCGTAGAAAATATGTGTCCTCCTAACAGAAATTGAACCTGTATCCTATACGCAACCGTCATTTGGCCTGATGTGCTATATATAAGATCATACACCTCAGAATTTAAACAGCATAAAATTTTTTCTATGCCGTCTTGAATATTTTCCTTTTCTTAGAATATTATGGATTGTTATTCCTTGACCACTTTTCTAAAATCATTTTGTAAAACAAGTCTTTTTTTAATAGTTGAATGACTTTGCTATAATACGTTTCCTTCGAGAAAACTGTTCTTACATTTTCCCAAACTTTTTGGCTAATTACCAATTATTTCTGAAGTTTTTTATTAGTGCATTTAGAATTATGCCTGAAAAAATGTTTCTACAATCTCAGTATATTTTCCCTATTGATATACACATCGCCATTTTTTCTTAATAATTGAATTTGCATTAATAAAATATTCGCCTCGTGTTCTTTT
This sequence comes from Acanthosepion pharaonis, assembly GCA_903632075.3. Lineage (NCBI taxonomy): Eukaryota > Metazoa > Mollusca > Cephalopoda > Sepiida > Sepiidae > Acanthosepion > Acanthosepion pharaonis. Next base: position 320,014 of record CAHIKZ030004333.1, on the reverse strand, counting down.
ACTGGTTCGCATCTTTGTAGGCGACTTAAATATTCTATTGCATGCTTTTGTCTCTAATTATTGTCACTGGAATAACTTCTGTTTTATCAAATCAGTTTTCCTTGCGTATGCTTTTCACATTGTTATTTACTAAACTCATCTTAGTTTTGCCACAAGGCTACAAATACAGGGCACCCCGTGAGGACCTAAATCATAATACAGTATTAAAGATTAACAAAACCACCCCGCTTCAAAATGTGGCCAGTAGACTCATTGAATGGATTGCTGGGAGCTGATGCCTTAAAGATATATAAAAAAAATTGTTCTCAGGAGTACAGCCAACACCTTATGAAGGGCTTTATCTATGTAAAATATGTGTGTGTGTGTGTGTGTCTTTAAATTGGTCAGTGGAAAATATTATGATGCCATTTCTAACCTTAGGTCTCTGGGCGGGACCCGGAAAGAAATGTGTACACACCAGAAATCAAAGGATATAAAATAATAATAATAATAATAATAATAATAATAATTACTGCTGTTGTTTTACTTCTTCCACTGGGAATTGTGGAAATGTATCGGTTTCGATTATACAGGGTTTCCTAAAAATCAACTAGCTATTTAAAAATGACATAACATGTAATATTTTTATAATGTTTATCTCTTTTTTTCTGAAATTAACTTTAACGGAGAAAAATTATCCCTGAAAAAAATTCACAATTGTTCAAAGAATCAAAATCCTAGAATGTTATTTTTGATTTAAATAAACTTTTGTTTACCGGATAATTTCGTGGAATTCCGAAATTTTACCGCCATCAAATTCGGCAACACAGGCATAACACCTGAACAGAAATTATCCACTTATCTGTTTGCATTTTCCCCCAAAATTTGGTTTCTCTCGATCAATGTACGGTTATTTTAGAGGGTATGACGAACGGATGAAAGTCACAGAATTTTGTAGATATTAGTTGTTGTCAGAAAACTATAGAAAAAACGCCTTTATGTGACATAGAAAATTGAATACATTGACATCGTATAACTTTTCATGATTGAATGGGAATGTAAATCCAGTTTTTGAATTTTAATTTTGTATAAAACTATTTTTGAATAATAAAAAAAAATGTTGAAATAACTGGAGTTTTATATCTCGGGGTGACTTCCGGGACACGCTTAATAAACAAATTGTATTAGGTCACTCGAGAAGAATAAAAAAAAATAATACTCGACTACAGACTGACCGTTTCATCCAAGCAAGTGTTTCAATTAGTCGTAAACAAAGAATACCTGTGAATCGTGGATGTGACTGGGAAATCGTGAAATATAAATATAGTAGTTGTATTTGACCGAAGTGTGGATCTGTAAGAAATCTATTAGAAGCAAGTTTAGCTGTACAGAAATGTTAAGAAAGGTCGGAGACTGTTCAGTTTACATTGAGATTTGCAAGAAGTTATGTTTGTCCTAGGTGTGGCTCTGTAAGAATTTCATTAGAAGAACGTTTAGCTAAATAGAAATGTTAAGGAAGGTCTGAGACTGTTCATTTTACGGCGGCATTGAGAAAAATATTTAATATCCAGCATTTTACAGTCACTCAGTCTCAAGTAATCATCTCCAGACATCTGGTGTTAACATGCAACTATATAATAGGCAGTTACAACTCGTTTCCGAACTCGCTCGTCTGCCAGGGTAGCGAGATAAACCCTACTAAAAATGCCTACTCAATACACAGAGCATATATATTTAGTTTACACTGCGACTATGCTGATCGAACATCTGTTACAATTTCTGGGAGAGATCGCATTATCTGGCGTTATGAATAACCTGAACAAACCCAATTTACGCATTTACGACTATCATGGTTTTCAGGCATTTTTCAAAGTGGTATGGTTTTCAGGTTTTTGAGATTGCCTCCCCCCAAGACTGACAAATGGACCATGGCAAGATTCGAACCCGGGTCGAATGGTCAGAAAGCAAGCGCGGCCACGTGCCATACGCTAATTACTACCGCCATTACTACTTAATCAAAAGGACTGTGAGTAGAAGCTTGCTAAAGCTTGGTCTTCCCCCATAAGCGTCATTACGATGTCTTGCCGCCTGAAACTTTCCGATTGATCCGATATTGAAAAAGATGTCTGAGAAATAACCGTGATTATTAAGATGAGACTGAAAGCAGAAACCTTGCGATGCTGAAAGTTTAGCAATTGAGAAAAAAAATCTCGATCGTAATTCCTCAGAAAATCACGATTTCTTAAAAAGTAGAAATGAAAGTATAAATTATCTGTCAAGAATTTCCTCGATCGTTGGCAGAAGCAGAGAGCAACGTTGTTACAGCTTTTAGTAAAAGGAACCAAAGCAAGGAATCAATAACAAATTTCAGCTCTTTCTATGGGCGCTTTTTGCTGAGCGATTTCAAAGCAAGACCATTCAAAATATATCGTATTCGCACAAGTAATACTCCTGCCATTATGCATACTAAGCAAGTCTATGCTTAGTGCATGATATAGTTTTGCATTTTTTTGCTACCACTAACAGTTGTTGATTGTTCGAATGCAGGCAAAGAAAAATCAGAATTTTAAATGCTGATTTTCAAGACAGTCAAGTATAAACTAAAGCCGGAAGATGGGCCTCCGGAGGTTTTGAGTATCATGGAACCAACTCTTAATTGCTGATGTTCCCAGGTCCACTCTAACCTGGGGTGGTAGCACGTTTAAGGATCCCAGCTATAAAAAAATAGTTGACCCCCAAACAAAAACAAAACCATATGAAAGCATAAAAATATATTTGTATATTTAAAAAAACAACAATACCTATTTATAGTATATATTTAGTTGAAGCCATAAAATTGTGTTCGAAATGTTTAATCTTCGACATTAAATAACCCATAGAGGTTGAAATGCCGTTTACCAAATTCAACCAACCAAACAACCAGCATGAAAGAACTCTTTCATGATATTAATCCATATAATATCCTTCTTAAGGAAATCAAACTGTATTCCAAAATATAACTTTAACAAAACTACAACATGAAATACATATATCACCGTCTCCAGTAATTATGTCCACACAAACATGTATATGCACAAAAGCTGAGTATCATTGACCATGTATTTAATTGTGAAAGCAGAATAACATATATGCTTATTGCTTCAAATCTCCCAAGAAAATTAAATTTCGGTATCAAATGACCTATAAAGAGTCGATATGTTGTTAAACAAACGAATCAATTCAAGATAGTCAAGTATTTCCCAGTTGTAAGATTGACGCAAATATTATCGTACGTAAACAGTGTATCACGTTCCTGATGCATAAATAGCAGCAGACCGGCTTGAACAATGCTGGTGCATTTCAGCGTTCCTAACATAGAGTGAGGGTTTAATTTATAGTATCAGACACCATGATACCAGATGCTGTGCCGGTATGTTATTGGCGAAACCATTTTCCAGTCCTTCGCACGCTGTCTCTCAACACTGAATGCTTCTTCTTCTTCTTCTTCTTCTTCTTCTTCTTCTTCTTCTTCTTCTTCTTCTTCTTCTTTAATTTACCATAAAGTTTAACCAATTCAGGGAGCTTTAGTCATCTCAGATATATTCTATATTTTGTCTAAATTCCTGAACTGTTTGAGCACAAACTGCTTTATCAATTGTTTGATTCGTTTTTTTTTTTTTACATCTGATTAATACACTACAGGTGATTTAAAACCAGAACTATCTTTTAATACTGTTGGAGTTTTTTTAAGATAATAATGATTTAGTGATACAAGTCCTGCTAATTAACCCATAACTGGGGGTAAAGAAGTGCTTTTATACTTTTTCCCAAGTGTATTTGCGTAAAAGGGAATATAACGAACCCAACGGGAATTGGAACACGGCTCTCCAATTAACAATCCAAAGGCATTATCCAGTACACCACCCGTACAGTTAAGTTTATAGCACCTTCAGAGTCTGTCTATATTTCTGAGATGAGGTATTATGTACAGTATTTACATTAGTCAGACCCAGTAATAAGGAGTGCCAGAGAAAAGCAATGATAACAAAGTTGCAATATGAACTCTGGTAAAGACATGCAATGATAACAGCAAAAAATTGCAATATGAGCACTGGTAAAAATGATGCTGAAAACATTAGGTTTATAATACTCAGAAGTTCATACCCAGAGGTCCTCAAGGACACATGGCACAGTGGATAAAGGCGTTGGTTAGATCCAGTGACAGACCCAAGAAGGTGAGTTCAATTCCTGGTTAAGGCAGTGGAGAACTTTCTGATAACTGACATCCATCAAACATGGCACGTGGAACTAGAACAGTCTACACCAGCGATCGAAATAAACCACCTGAAGAAGGCCGAAACGTTGTGACAAATATGGCGACAAAGATGAGGACAATTGTCTGACTAATGTAAATACTGTTTATAGCACCTTGTATTCCTAAGCGGTTGCCCATTTAGGTACTGACCAGACTTGACGTGGTTTAACTTCGCTGATCGTACGGAAAGTGGTGTTTCAACATGATGTGATCGTAAACTTCATTTTTTTTTTATCAGGCATAGTAAGTTACATTGCTCACACTCATACTATTATCCTAATCTTTGATGTTGTGCTTGTCGATCAGGGTCATCTTCAGGGAATTGAAATGAACCCTTCAGTTAATCGATATCTCGTAAAGTTATTATTACTCTCCGTATTTCAACTATTTGAACTCACAATTACAATGTCACCAAATTCAGTAACCAAAGCTTTAATCGATTGGGCTATTGTACCGTGAGTCAATCATGAGCGTAGAACGTGGACGCTTAAGCCTAATCTAACCGCTGAAATTTGCTGCTGAAACTGTTACTGCATTCCACCCTTGACCGAGTCTCCATTCTCTTGTTGCTGCTCTTGTTGAAGCCTTGCTGCTTTTTCTTTATATATTTATTAATGATTCCCGTATCGTATTTCTTTACTTCCTACTAAGGAAATCCTAAAGATTATCCAGATCGAAAAGAGACTAATGGAGGCCGGAAGACACAACGACCAAAGCGTTGTGATAATAAACACAAAGGTGAGGACAATAGTCCGATTGTCAATAATGATAATTCTCCATCTCAGAAATTCAGATAGAAAGTACCTTTCTTGTTATGCTTAAAATTCTACTATACCCTGTCAAACTAATATTGTCTCTATTGTTCTACAAACCTGTTGCGCGGCCTTAATGTACACATTCAACCAATCAAATAACCTTAATATCTACGCGTGAACAGTCATTTACTATTTAGTTGGCTGTGAGAAGCTAAATTGTGACAGTCGTATAACATAATGACCGGAGTAGATTATTTATGTCTCGAGTCGGCTTATTTGGTGACACATCTCAACACTATGATCTGTCAGCCCAGAATTGTTGTCCTTCAACTTTTGACTCTTCCCAAGACTATAATTACCATCGTAAGGCCGTGGAAGTGATTAAGGAGAACGTAACTAAGCAGCTGATGGTGACTTAGAACAGGACTGTGTTGACTGTCAAAAGTGAAAACGACTCTAAGCTTGTGAAACACCGAGAGGATTGAAATTGATTTTTCATTGCGTTTTATAAAAATGTATAATGTATTTGCGTTCAGGAAAATTCAGTGTTGATAAGGTTCGACAAGATATCATGTTATTCCCTTGAATCTTGAAGAGATACCTGATTTTGAAAGACATTGTAAAGCTGGAAATAAGAAAAAAAAAACAATATGTCGCGTGTCTGTTTCCCAACGGATGTTGTAATTTTTCAATCTATTGGAAAAACAAAGCAAAGGGAATGTCAAATGGGAAACCGATTCTGAAGTAAAACAGGGAAAAAATACGTACACCTCTCCCCACCTGAGGATTTCATGATAACTAGCACAACCCCGGAATGGGGGGGGGAACAGAGGAAGCTTTTCCTTCTGTCATCTATATTTCTATCTTTGTCCCATGACTGTAAAACCCGTTTCATTTCCACTAATAGAGAGAAAATCTTAGACAAAGCTGAGGTTATTGGGTTCACTGCTGTCATGACTGTAAGACAAGACAGGCAAAGAAAGAGAAATAACAAGAGAGAGAGAGAGAGAGAGAGAGAGAGAGAGAGAGAGAGAGAGATACATGCATATGGAGGGTGAGAGAGAATAAGAGAGAAAGAGAGAGAAATTGATCTGATACAAATAAATGATAATGCTTTGACAGAAACATGATAATTAACCAAAGGAAAATATTTTTTTCTTTTGTCTAAAACAATAAGGCCGACTTCTCTAGATGAAGGTTTGCCTTTATTCAAAAATGAATATGATCTGTTCAAAAGGGTAAAATTCAGAACATAACTAGTACATTTTCAGAACATATGAATGCTGCAACAAGTATTGGTAATAATAATAATAATAATAATAATAATAATAAGAAGAAGAAGAAGAAGAAGAAGAAGAAGACGTAGAAGAAGAAGAAGAACAAGAACAAGAACAAGAAGGAGAAAGAGACAAGAAGAGAATGGAGTTTCTTATTGACTTGGCAATCCCTGCTCATTGTAATATATCTTTGAAGATTTTCAAAAACTATCAAAATACATGAATCTTGAAGTGGAAATCTTGAAAATGTGGCACAAGAGGACATCACTAATTCCAGCTGTAGTTGGATCCCTCGGACTGATTGGTTAAGGTTCCGATAGAGTCACTGAAGGGATTCCTGGTAGCCCACGTCTTAAACAAATAAAAAAGTTGTATTCACAAGTACAGCTCACTCATTACTAAGAGCTTTATCTATGTAAATTATGAGTGATATCTTTCTTCTTTTTTTTTTTTTTTTTTTCAAAAATGATCAGTGGAAAGATTCATGAATCCATTTCTGATCTTAGATCTCTGGTAGGGACCCGGAAAGAAATTTGTATACAACAGAAACCAAAGGAAATAATAACAATGACCATAATAATAATTTTTATGAATCTGATTACAGATGTAGTACATGTAACATTTTTATAGGACTTTACAATACATACAGAATAATCAAATCTAACCGCCCAGATATAGTGATGAAAAACCACAAAAACAGAATGTACTTTCTTATTAACAGGGCAGTTCATGAAGAAGGCAGTAGAGATTTAACGATCATTAAAAAAAAAATAAAGAAATATCAGGATCCTGAAGTGATCTTTTAAAAAAATGTGGCACATGAAGACATTAATAAATTCGACTTGTAGCTGGGCCTCTGGGTTTGATAAGAGAAGGTAAAAGATTATTGATGTTAAGCAATGAAGAGACTAGTCATTGCCTAGATGGCTGGCCGCTTGGGAATGTAAGTTGCTGTAAGCTTGGGTGTGCGGGTGGTGTAACGGTTAGGAATTGTTAATCGGAGAGCCGAGTTCCAATTCCCGTTGGGTTCGTTATATTCACTCTTGCGCAAATACCCATGGGAAAGCTATAAAAACCACTTCTTCTCTCCCTAGCTATATGTTACTTAGCGAAACCTGTATCACTAGATCATTATTATCTAAAAAGAAATCTTGCTATCTAAAACTATTTTCTTGCTTTAAATAAAGTGAAAAAGGTTGATAAGATTGAGGAAGCATCCTCTAGAAAGCTTGTTCCACAGAGTGACAATTCTTTGAAAAAAGCTCTCTTAGTGGAACTTTCTTATTACCAAAAACATACGAAGAAAATGAAGATCGCGTGAAACATTTAAAATTCACAATTCACACACGAATAGACTCGTTGAAATGTCACCTTTCAGAATATGTATATCGTCATAAACTTCAATCAGGTGTGAAACAGAAATATATATATATATATATATATATATATATATATATATATATATATATATATATATATATATATATATATATGTGTGTGTGTGTGTGTGTGTGTGTGTGTGTGTGTATTTATATGCGTGTGTATAATTAATTTCCGCCATCAAATCCGGTATTTTTAGTTAGTAAAGAAAAACCAGGTGTTAATTATAACGTACTGCAGAATTATCAGATGTTAATTATAGAATACTAAAGAAAATCAGGTGTTAATTATATATTACTAAAGGAAAATCAGGTGTTAATTGCGGAATACTAAAGGAAAATTACGGGTTAATTATGAGCTTATACTGTATTGATTATGCTGTATTAATTATAATTTTCTATCTTAACGTCCAACGAACAACTCGGGGACAGTGGATATTACTGGGTTAAAAGAGAAGCAACAGAAATGAGCGTAGAGAAAGAGTGATCTGACAAGGCAAATGATTTGAAAGAAAAGGAGAAACTAGAATGAAAGGAATTAATTCAGTAAAACAGATTTTCAGTTCGCGAATAATTTTGTGAAAGACCAGACGATTTTTATCGGCGTTATGTAAATTATCTTGTTTTGTTTCTTTTATTTCTAATCTTGTGTCTGAATCGAAACTAATCAGTTGCCAATTACTTGTGTTATAATTGGGTCTACAGAGAAATTGCAAATGAAATTAAATTATGAACTGTAATACTTCGCAGGCGAAATGGACCACATGAGACCATAAAATGGACCGGAAATCAACTAGAGCATGAAATTTGATTAAACTATTCTCAAAATGAAGCACAATTTTAAAGGTAGAAAACAAAACTGTGTATTGATGACAGACTTTGGCAAGTAACTTAATCTGGAGAGCGGAAATAGTTTTCTGCAGTATCCGAATGAGAGTACGACATTGGGACGAAACACCAGAAAGAATCTTATTTGCTTATGGACAATAAAAGAACAGTATTCAGGAAAACACTATTTATATATATATATATATATATATATATATATATATATATATATATATATATATATATATATAAAAAATATACTCTTAAGGTGTGCTATATTTATGGGATAAAGTGCTAAATATCATAGATAGAGCGTGTGTAAATATAAAAAAATACCACTCGTGGCCTGGCGATTGCGTCTAGGATGAAACAGCCTGTCGCCTCTAAGTGTTGACTTCAATGTTCACTATATATATATATATATATATATATATATAGTCTTCTTCTCCATTTTCCTCATTTCACCTCAATAAGGTTTCCCCACTGTCTTTAATTCCCAGTAACCCCTTGCGTTCTAGTGATATTATCTCCTTGTTTGGTTTGAAATGATTCATATATATATATATATATATATACTTAATTAATGATCAAAACTGCCCATTAATAAGGTAAAAAGAGACAAATTGTGCTCAATGCTTCATAGCAGAGCAAATATTCTTCTTATTCCTAAGAAAGTTATCTCCAATGTCCAGTCTCTACTCGGTCTGCCATATGTATATAGAGTAGACAATTCTCAGGTGGCCTACATGGGAATTGTTTACTAAGTGTACACAGGAAACTCCGAGGAAATATCGGCCACTAGAGGCATTAATGGACTGAAGACGAATCCGAATGAACTTCTTCAGACAAAATTACAGTTTTATTGATGGGATCAATTTTATGCATGAAATAGTGAGTAGTGGCGAAAGAAATGCAACAAAGCCAATTTTTAGTTCACATTAAAGATATCGAGACACTTAACTCAGAGGGTGTAAAATATATGAGTATATTTATGAGTGTATATTTTTATATGCGTACCTCTTATGGTTACTTCTTGTGATGGAGGAGCTTGCCGTCAGGAATTCTAAACTCCTGTCAGAGTCACGCTTAGCGGTAAGGTCGAAGACAAGGACTCATACTAAGCGCGACCAACAAACAGATGACGATTACAACAGATCTTAACGGTTGAAACTGTGGTTGAAGAGGGCTACGCATGTCGGACATGCTACAGAAGGCGCCACTGGAAATTATAACAAGTGTCAGTTGTAATCCGTTACAGTTTCATAGCTGGGTTCTGCATATCTCATTCCGTATTTACCGCAGAGGAAGGGAATGATATTGAATGTGTGGGTCACTTCCTATCAAATTGAGGTCCACCTTAAATAAATACACGCCATCAGCACTTTCTTCTACTTTGATTTTGATTTACACCAAACCAAAACTTACAAAGCTGAACGGCGATAGGGAATAGATGACGAGAATAGGTTTTGGTGAAACTGGAAGTTTCTGGTTCTAAATCTGTACGTTGGCGACAAATTTAGTCACCAACACCATCAGCATAGAGGAAGTAATCAGAAAAGAAATTAAATTCTTGAGTATGAGATAAACCCGTGGCCAACATCGGGCGATAGAGTTCAAATTGAACCGTTCAGCTCTTCAATGTAAATTTTAGCTGGGATTTTTGTAAGCCCCCCACCCCATTTTTTTTTATATATAAGATAGATTATATCAATAAATCATTATTTATCTAAAGAATTCCCTTCTTGGAGCAATTGGTTGGTTCGATTTGCTTAGCGGCATATCAACATCTCTATGGGTTATTTAATGCCGAAATCGAAATAATCCGAACACAATTTTATGGCTTCAACCAGATATATTTTGAACGCCATTGTATACTTTCTAATAGAGATAAAATGTATTGCTGACCATTTGGCTTTAGAATGTTGGTAAATTCACTATAAATGTGTATTGTTGGTCGTTATTTATATAAAAATGTATTGCTGGTATTTTTACTATAAAAATGTATTTTTATACATTCATAGTGTTTTGTTTGGAATTTCACTATTTGTCTATAGCTAGGACCCTAACAGGTGCTGCTACCTTTGGTCTGGGTGGAGCCGGAAAAATCAGTAATTCAGAGGTGGTTCTATGCTCCTGAAAAGCACTAATCTAACGATCAGAGTCTTTGCTTCTGGATGTAGTTTATCGTCATACCCAGAACTGCAGACATTTTCACATCCAACTCCTTCTAAATACTCTAACATTCTCAAAACATTTAACATTGTATTCTATCCTTGTAGAAATATATCAGTTATTTAATTACATATATTACCTATGAAGTTGCTGTAAGAGGTTACAGAGAGTTTAGTCATTATGCAAGATTGACCAAGGGGAGATTGGGGCACTGAAAGCCTGGAAACGTTGGTTGGTTGATTTTGTTTAGCGGCATATCAACATTTTTGGGGTCAGGGTGGATCTGGGAACTACCACAATTAACAGATAGTTCCATGCTCCTCAAAACCTCCAGGTTCCCGATCAGAGGCCTTGCAGTTGGATGCAGTTTTTTAGGAACAAAAAAATGTTTTAGCTTTTCATTTTGTCACTCACTTACACACCATGTGGTATGCATATTAAAAAAAAACAAAAAAAAACAAACTATAACCATATAGTAAAAAGAAATACTTGAAAATATGTACGCTGACTTCCTATAGATAAATGATTGGAAATATCTTTGTCGAAGCTTAGAATATTATTGCCACATATGGTCCGGTTTCCTTGCTATTTACCTTGAGTTCCTATATAATTCCAAAGAAGTATCAACATTATTATTGTTCTGGATCTGTCGGCTCGGCGTCAGTCACTTTCCAACCACCGTTAGGTTGGCACTATGTGTCTTTTCTATAAATACTTTCATGGTAATAGTTCGGATGACCTCTTCGCTATGGTACCTAGACATTTTGAATTCAAGTGCAGTACTAAACTGGCGTCAAGATCTCTTCGATTTATAGTTGTTGCTGGTTGGATGTAGCCTGTAAGTTCTATGCTAACAGTTTCTTTTTCTCGCACATCCAGCGCCATGCTCTCAAGCCAACTTTAATCTGCCAAAATGTAAATGGAATTTTAGTCGCTATCTACTCTCCTCCAGATTACTTCTTTCTCTTCCCGTTCATCATTAATGTTTCTGATAAATGATTGGAAATGAATGTCTTTTGTTTAAAGCGAAACTAAATTTCTCCGGCTGCATCTCCTTCTTAATAAATCGAACGGCATTTTATTTTTAAATCCTCAATAAATAGATAAAAACTGATTGCAATCATTCTTCGGAAGACTTTGATTATCACTGTTGATTTTTTTCTGATTGATTATTCAAGGTCGGATAACCTAATCAAACAGATTCTCAAACTTTTGATTGGCCATTTTTAAAGAAGCTTACCGACTCACGTAGGATTAACATGACTGAATGCAGTAAAATTGCCGCTAAAACTGAAAGAAACTTTTCGCTGATTCACTCAGATTATCTTTTCAGTTTCACTAATAAATTACATTATTATTATTATTATTATTATTATTTGATTTATGTTCCTCCTCGACTCTTAACAGTTTGGGCCGGATGATGATGGTCATATATACGCAAGCTTTTCAGTGATCTATTGCTATCTCCATGGAAAGTATCCTGAAAAAACTACATTCTTTAGTCCCACCAGTTCTAACCTTCACGCCTGAGACCTACCATGCCACGCCCACTGTAACAAATCCCCTCATTCCTTTTGTATTCGATCAGTGAGGTATAAGTTTCACTCGAGCAGCTTCGAACTGCTACTTTGAGGAAGCTACTTGTGGATGCTTCGACGAGCACTACAATCTTCACCTGTTGAAATCTAGGGTTAACCATTATCGTCCCCATATATCTCCTGTAAATTGTGCCTTGTAATCTGTAACCCTTTACTTCAAATGAATATTGGACCTTGTAAAGGGTGAACATCCTTTTTTTTTAATTATTCTGTGATTTTGTTATAATGGAACACAACTATTCTATATTTAATAGACTCTCCCACCTATAATAAGTAGGAGTAGTAGCAGTCGCCAGTCGCTCAGTGAGATGAGCTGAGTTCAGTCTGAAGTCGGACAACCAGCTGACCGGTTGAACTCTCTGCCTTCGGGCGGGGAGGAACCCAAACGAGGCTACACCGAAGAGCGGAGTCTTTTTCGGGGAGGTAAACCGGCCCTGAACCCGTTTGTACGCGTTCAATGGGCATAATTTTGGGACGAGCCCACGTCCTCGGAGAACCCATAATAAATAACCGACCTTGTGTCACATGCTGCCCCAGTGGGGGGGTGACTGAATATCGTCAGTGAGGTGGGCTGAGTTCAGTCTGAAGTCGGACGACCGGCTGACCGGTTGAAAACTCTCTGCCTTCGGGCGGGGAGGAACCCAAACGAGGCTACGCCGAAGGGCGGAGTCTCTTTCGGGGAGGTAAACCGACCCGCAACCCATTTATACGGGTTCAATGGGCATATTTTGGGCTCGGATATCCCACGTTAAACCTGCCTTGTGCCACATGATGCCCTCGTGGTGGGGGGTGACTAAATACTCTCAGCGAGTTGGTCAGTCAGTCGATGTCGGACGACCGTTAGTTGGATATTAAAGTATCAGCCACCACAACTAGATTGCTGCGTCATTAACTATTAATTAAAGTTCCTAACGTTTTGTACGTCGAACCTACTCAAGGACCAATTTAGTGAAATACAAGCCTCCACTGTGAAACTACTCTATAACAGATTTACACTGTTTTACACTATATATCAACTGCGAAGGCACAATGTGCACCGGTTCAAACTATGATAGTAACTCATGGTATCTGAAAACAATAAATTAGCTAGATGAAAACACCATTGCCACTTACCTAAGTTCACTAGTACCATATAGATGACTGTACTTTCTAAAACTTTTTCATTTACATTGTGATTCATTTAAAGCATTGGATCTGCTAGGGGACTTTAAATTGTATTAAGTGGGTCAGTTATTTCATCTTCCATATAAAATTGTACATAGGCATTTATTTAGATTTTTCCTAGAGCAAACGTGGCTTTTTTGGTGATTTTAGTATGAAATACTGGAATATCGAATATTCCAATCTTTTCTTATTACAATTACCAAAAAGTCGCGTTCTTTCTCGTATAGCCGATTTCGGCGCGGAAAGTCATGTTCAAATTCAAGGCATGTGCATTTTCACATTAATGCCCGTACAAATAGCATGAACCTGTCCCTTTTACTTCCAGCTATGATTTGAATGGCGGAGTAAACTGAGTCAAATAGTTTGGGATCTCAAAAGTAAAATTCTAAATTCCAAACAGTGGAGAAAGCAACGGGAAACCACCCAATTATCTTTTCCCAGAATGCATTAAAGAGAGATAATAAAGATAAGGGACTTGAGGAGAAATTAATAAATTTTAATTTTCTTGATCGCCTAAGTACTGAAAAGGCAAATGCATTAAATATTATAAAACATTGCTAAGTAAATGCAGTGTAGGAGTTGCTTAAGCAACTATTATTGCACGACACAGCCATATCGCTATATATATATATATATATATATATATATATATATATATATATATATATATGTAGGCTTTTTTTTTATTTGCATGTTTCAGTGAGTATTTGCTTTTTTATTGCATTTAAAGCTAGTTCGTGTCATGACAATATACACACACCTACTCGTTTTCTACCACGTGTTTCTGTGTTTATTTCGCCCGATATGGATTACATTGCAAAGAGCCATGAGAGGATTTGGGAAATTGGAAATCGTAGGACAGAGGAAAACAATGAATAACCCACCAGGCGAGCTGTTGTAAATGAATGGCGAACAGGGTTTAGGGAAGACACAAAAAGACAAAAAAATACCAGAGACATACGGAACAACAATACCTTCTACTAATATTTTAGTTTTGTGCCATATATGTTTTCTATTTTATATTAGAAGGAGAAAAAATGTGATTTGATAGTTATGCAAAACCTAAACCAAAAAGACGTCAATGGCGTTGATTTTTTTGTTCTTCCATAGCATACGACGATTTTTACCGAAACACTTCTCACAATGACGTTGTACGCTGGATATGTGAATCCATTTAGATTTAAACATAAACATAAGGAAAAACAAAGTTATATTCTGTCAATAGATTAAGAGATGTTATTCTCACCTTATTTTGTTTCAAAATACAATATTCTATGTTTTTTTAATAATATTATAATTAACAAAATAAAATCTCATCGCGAAAATTAATTTTACCTACATTTTTGGTGAACTTCATTCATTTAAACAGCTTTCTATTGGATTTGTGATCAGGAACTAAACTATAAACTAGAAATTGGAGACCGAAAATCAAACAAATACACAAATTTAAATATCTTGGAAGAATTTTAGCAGGGGACGAAAAACGCGACTCCGAAATCTGAAGGTGTTTTGGGATAGCGAAAGATGCCTTCCAAAAGCTAAACAAAGTATTAAGAAACTGAAGAGTACTGAACTCTTATGTAATATCAGTTCTCCTGTATGGCAGTGAATGCTAGGCAATCTCTTCGCAGGTGAAAACAGGACTTGAGGTAACAGAAATGCGGTTCTACAGAAGGATGCCGAGAATCCCATAAACGGAGTGATTTACTAAACGAAGCTTATATGTGGCACAAGACCGAAAGTGTGGAGAACCTAGTGAGTATCGAATTCACTACCCAGTTATTAATAAGTCACGAGTAGCTCGTTAACCATTACACCTTATATAAATGTTCAACAAAGAAAACATATTCAGAACCAGAAAGAGACATTTGAAATTTCTCGAGCAAAGATGAGAATTAAGTAACGAGAACAAAAACAGTAGAGTAACCATGAAGACAATAGATAACCATTGACATTGCATTTAAATTTTTGAATATCAAAGTTGACTGGAAAGCAAGAAGCCGAGAAATAAGAGAAACGAAAACTCTTGGCATAGAACTTACGGTTCCAGCTAGCCAATTCAACTGTGAATTGATGAGATCTTGCTACCAAACTAGTTCTGCTCTTAAATCCATAAAGTCTCGGCATCATAGAAAAAAGTTCATTACAACAATTACCATGGAATTATTTCTACAAAAGACACAAGGACGCTACTTTACGGCGGTGGGAAAGTGATTGAAGTTGAGGCACCAGGTCTGGGCCAATAATATTGCAGATTCTTCTTTGGATTTTATCAAGAATCTCTAAATATACAGAAGGAGCACCTGGCCATATGTATCAGCAATATTCAAAGCATGGATGAATGGTAGACATTAATATGTAAAATAGATTCTGGACAGGAAAATTCTCGCGCACAGTGAACCAAATTTCTTAGCAGTCGACCTTAGCTATCGATTCAATATAATCTTTCCACTTTATCTCAGCCGAGAATTATTTTTTAATTTAAATTCTGGCAACATCATGGGAATATTCGCAACGTGGAAACACATTTTAAATTGCGTGTACTGAAATACTCAAGAGAAAATGATTGATTAATTGATTTATTTATTTAGTGGTATATCAACTCCTTATGGGCCATTTAACGCTGAAATTTGATTTTATTGTAAGCTTTGAAGTAATAAAAATATGATATATGTTATTCTGCTTTCAAGTTGAATACATGGTAGATGATACTCAGAATTTGTGCGGACCTGATTACTAGAGGCGGTGAAATGTGTGCTTTATGATGTAGATTTGTTGAAGTTGTACTTTGGAATACAGTTTGATTTAAGACACTGTAGGATATTATATGGACTAATGTCATGAGAGAATTCTTTCATGTTGGTTCGTTAGGTTGGCTGATTTCACTTGGCGTCATATGAGATATTTAAGGCCGAAATCTAAATGTTTTGTATGTAATTTTATGCTTTCAGAGTAAAAGTATGTTTTGTTTTAAATATGTATTTTGTAGATCATAAAATGTCTTGGTATTTTTTTTATATTGCATTTATTATCATTTTGCTATGAAGTTTATTGCTGGTCATTTTATTAGAAAAATATACTGTTAATTTTTGTTTGAGAGTTCACTATTTGCCCATAGTGGGACCCTAACTGGTGTTACCATCACAGGACAGGGTGAAGCTGGGAAAAACAGCAATTAAAAGTTGGTTCCACGCTACTGAAAACCTCCTGATCAGAGTCCTTGCTGCTGGATTTGGTTTATCGTCATACCCAGGAAGACTCGGGAGAAAAAGCCAAACATGTGAAGTGGAATTGGAGATATCAAAATCAATCAATTTTTTAATCATTTACCTCTAAGCTAGTCAGTAAAGCCACTAAGATGCAAGGCGTTAATGAGTGTGAGAGAATAAGAGAAAAAAAAAACATGGTTAAGAGAGAGAACAATAAAAATAAAGAAATTAAGAAGGTAGCAATTAAAACTGCGTTCAATTTTCTTTAACTTAAATTTTAAGGTACTGAATTTTAAATGTCACAGAAGTCATCTAACAGGGGATGGAAAATGTGACGCCTAAATCCGAACCTTTGTTGAAATAGCAAGAGATGCCTTCCAAAATCTAAGCAAACTACTAAGAGACAGAAATATTTGATTAGAAACAAAGAAAAAATGGCTAAACTGTTACGTAATATCAATCCTTCAATATGGTTGTGAATGCCGGATCATTTTCCTCACAAATGAATTGGAGACTTGATACAACCGTAATGTGGTTCTCCGGAAATATGCTAAGGATATAGGAAACTGAATATCTGTCTAATAAGAGAGTTTTCGGGAATTTTGGATTGACACTTATACTCAGAATTAGCTGAAATTACTGGGATTCATAATGAGGAATTAGGGTTTGGAAAATTCACAGGAAAACGCTCACCGGATGTATCAAATGCAAAAAGGAGGCAGAGCGTCACCTACATGACATGCTTATTTGAATGCATGGTAGAATTAGAGAAACGGTAAATAGACAAATATTACTAAGAGATACAAATGATAGGAAGTTATGGAGAGTTCTGAGTGCTCATGTCCTGAATGGACACTGCATGATGAAGAAAGAGATATGTAAACTATAACTGATTTTCCTTAATTCTTGTTTTCAGAAAGATTTAGAGTCTTACAAAGATTCTTTATTGGAGTCCAATACATTGACAACGTAAGACATGCAGTGGACACAGTGTCGATAGCAGCAACAGAAAGGAAACGACAAAAGCTCCTACAAAAGGTAGTGAAGGAAAGATAAAAGACAAGCCTAAACAAGAAGACAAGAATGCATAGTTGTTGCCATAAGGAACAGACCAACATGCAAGTTACAACGTGGATATGCCAAAATCAAACAAGTACAACATCTTAAATATCTGGGAAGTGTTTTAACCGAGGACAGAAAGTGCGATACTGAAATCAGAAGACACATTAGAGTAGTGAAAAAAGACTTTTAAAAGCTAAGCAAAGTATTAAGAATCAGGAAAATTTCGGTAGAAACAAAGAAAAAAGTACTGTACTGTTACGTAATACCAGTCCTCCTATACGGTAATGAATGCTGTGCAGTCTCCTCACATATGGAAAAGAGACTTGAGGGAACAGAAATGTGGTTCTACAGAAGGATGCTGAGAATAGCATATACTGAATATGCGTGAAACGATGAAGTTTTAGAGAAAACTGAAACCAAAAGTTTGCTTAACATCAGAAAGAGACAGTTTAAAATTCTAGAGCATATAATGAGGAAAAGGGGCTTGGAAAATTTGATACTCGCAGGAAGGTTTGATGCTTAGGGGTTCAGAGGAAAACAAATCAAAAGCTACCTAAAAAGTGTGTGTAAATAGGTGGCAAAACAAGTTTACGTGAGACAACAAAAAGACAAACATTAAAACCTACAAAGGAAGGGAAATAGTGGAGAGACATGATCGCCAAGATGATTATAATTATTTTATCTTGTGCTGATTCTTTTAACAAGTATTATTGTCTTTTTGAAAAATTCCTACAAACTTTCAATTCTATTAATTGAAATTGAAATTAATCCATCAATTAGAAAAAAATGATTGAAAATATAAGAGGCTTAATTTGTGTATTGTATTTTATAAAAGATATATATCTGTTGGTTTGTAGAGATATTTGCTAACTTGTTCCAATCACTGTTCGCTCTCTTTAAATGACAATCCAATTCACTCAGTTTTCAATAACATAAAAACATTCAATCTTATAGAAAGCACAGGTCAGGTGCTATCACTTGGCTTTACATTTCGTAATTAACGTGCCTACTTCGGCAGATATCAGGAAAACATGTTCCTTCAATAACGACAAAGCGAGGTGTTCATCTTTGTAAAGGACCCTCACCCACGCAACATGCTTAGAAACTTTCCTCCCACGGACATTTATTAACTTTCGTGACCTCGAGGTGAAAGAGAACCGAGGTTGCTTTATTTCCGATCTTCGTGTGGCAAGAAATTAGTCAAAGACGCTTGCTATGAACCATTTCATTGAAGATAACCCCGCATTTGGCATAAAGACAAACTTCAAAGACATACACCGTACCATGTTCCAAAAGCAATGATCAGTGCATAAACAGGCTATTGGGAAGGGATATAAGGACACTGCTGATATTCACTCAGATTTAGGTCCAGGACCTAGCTGGATTATCCGTTTTACAGGACCAACATAAATCACGTAATAACAATTTAATAATTCACCTCTGATCTACTAATTATGCATTCCAGGCATCTCTACAATATCGTCAACTGATAGAAATTTGTAATATTAAAATATTAAATATAAATCGGAAGTGGAGGTATCGTAATGGTTTTGTGGTCTAGAAATTAAATCTGTGAGCCGAGTTCAAATACCGGCCTAGCCCAAATGCCCCTAGTAAGAGCATTAATTCGGTAGACTGCACTCTCTAGCCTTGAATAGCTACCAGATTAAGAGAAGGAAATCTCTGAATTCCAGCCCGTAAAGGCAGAGAGAAACTACTCCACTATCTTTCCCAAGATGATATGTCAATCCACAGAGAATAAATAAAAAATAATCTGGGGAAAGCTATGATTGCCTACCGTCTTAACGAAAATAGCATTTAAAAATGTAAATTTTATGTGAATTAAATGATTGGGTGTCTGGTGAATTAATCCGGAAATCGCATAAAACTTGGATTAAAAAAGGTGTCGGAACACACTGTAGTTTTAATCCGAATGTAGGTTTTTAGGGATACCATGTAAAAACACAAATCCATTTATATAGTCTAACACACGGTGGATTTTGATCTGAAAATATTAACTGAATACGTTTGGATCTGTGGAATTAATATTCACTATTGAATTAAGTGCATTAACAAGAAATAATATTAATCTAAAATCAAATTTGAATATAATTAATTCTTTTATCACTATAAGCCAACGGATTTATTAATGTAGCTATGTAATGTTCAGCCACATACTTCATAATTAAGAATTTCAAACGGTGAGAAATTCATATATAGATATGTTGATTTTAATACGCTTAAGGGAAGATAACTCTTCATAAGATTATGACAATGAAATGTAAATTATTAGATACTTCACTTTGTATTGATATTTGAGATGGTGAATAGACTGTATACTATGAATTATTCGATTTATTCAGTAATAACCCGCCGTGATGAAAAAACAAAACAAAAAAACATGAAAAACAACTGAAACTGGATTTAAAGGCTAAAATATATAACATTTCGAGATGGGGGCTTAGTAGATATAAGTTTCGGTTAATCGAGTAGCAGTACTATATGCTTGTGCTACACATATATCACTCGCTCTCTCTATGTGTCCCTCAAACTATATGTTCAATGGTAATCAAAAACCTAGATAACAGAACACTTACGGATATTGCATGTGTTATAGAGGTTACACCCTCTAGTACAACAGCCATTTCTGACATTAAGATACCGTGAGGCAAACGGCCGACAGGTGAAGAGTGGCTCTTCTCTCGAGGGTTGGTCGCTCGTAAGCATCCAGGGTTACTTTTCCTCAGGTCTTTACTCTGAGAAGAAAATACAGTCTCCACACCATATATATATATATATATATATATATATATATATATATATATATATATATATATATATATATAGCACGAACACACAAGTCTTCGTGACGGAGGGTTTGAGTGCGCTTCATCCCAGAAATGTAAATAAGGCATGTTCAGCCTAGTTGCAGTATAAACCAAAGGTTGGCTCTGTGGGTGTTGAACAAACACATATCTGCCTGAGAGTGCGTCTTCGATAGAGATTGGCTAACAAGGTATCCTCAGTCTCCAGCTATTATATATATATATATATATATATATATATATATAGAGAGAGAGAGAGAGAGAGACAGAGACAGAGACAGAGAGAGACAGAGACAGAGACAGTGACAGAAAAGAAATAGAAAGAGAATCATATATAAACACACACACACACACACACACACACATATATATATATATATATTAAACCGGATGTCGGTGTAAAAAGTTCGTTGCCAAATGTAACACTTATTATTATTACTGTTAGCATAATTTCTATTTAAACGATAAAGAAATGAACCAATCAATAAGTAATAAATAAAAGTATAAAGTTATCGTCATATATATATAAGAACGTTTTTATGAATGTTGCCGTTAAAAAATTTTGAAATATAATTAATAGAGGAAGAAATCTACTATACTGAACCAACTGTAAAAAGTAAACAAAATAAAATATAGCTTTTCCTAAAACTTTTAAAATACGTCCTCGTTCATAAAAAAATTACGTTAAAATATAAATATGGTGCAATTATTCATGCCAATTTATAAGTAAATTAGTAAATATAATATATAAAATGTTCATAATAATACAAATGTTAGTAATAATCTATTAGATATTCGTAATAAAGTAAACTCGCTAAATAATACTTATTTTAAAAAGAAAACGATCAATGAATATTATGACTTATCTTAAAAAATATACGATATGTATTTTAATGAATAAAGATAATAAATGCATAAGAATATAATAAAAATTTATAATATAATATAATAAACAACGAAAAACCTACGAATAAACGAATAAATAAATATTACTTCCTTTATGTTAAAAAATCACACCGATTTCTTGGAAAAGATACGTTCATAGATGCGTCCATTCACAATGTTCATAAAAGTTCTTCACTATGAACTGTGTACTCTGAGAGCAGGTAATGCTTGTATCTCGTATATAATGCGTTAATAATCATTTTATGACGCGTTAGCGTTAGTGACCTAAGGGTGAGAGTGTCCGACTGATGACACATTGGTCTGTGTTTCGATCTTGGCTTGAAGCAATCCCATGTCTAACCACTGTGATACAGTCTCTCTCTGGATAACTATGTATTAGAGTTAAGAATTTTTACCTTCTAGAATTTGTTTTTATTTATTTGTAAATTTGCATTTTATACTATAGATATAAACTCTTAAATACTTTTAAACTAAGTACGAACCAATTAAATCATTAACAAATTGAAACATAAAGCTTTTAAAATATTTTAATTTTTATCCGTATTACGTATATGGTAAAATCGAATTTTCAGTTTGGTGGTGATCTTTTTTCAAGAACTAAAACAAATTAATGCCCATTTCATTACTTTGAACAAAAGTTCATCGATTTCTGACATAGGAACATAGGGTTACAAAAAAGCCATACCCCCCACAAACACACACACACACACACACACACATATATATATATATATATATATATATATATATATATATATATATATATATATGCGGCCCTGAATAGAAATCTAAAACTTTTTGTACTAATGAATGTTTCCATGGGGCTCTATCCTTGGATCTACTTTTTTAAAAAAAATTCCTCAACGAACTTCCTGATGACATCAGTTCGCAATTTGATATCTATTTTGATGACGCAATCATTTACTTCTGCCTCGATAATAAGTCTCTTCAGATCAATAAAGACAAATTGACAGCTGATCTAAAAGAAAATTACCTACAGATTTGCTGTTAACTAGGGAAAGGAGTGACTTGTTAATTTGAATGGTTCCAAAATGAAACTTCTCTC
>CAHIKZ030004333.1:240000-295000 GCA_903632075.3 Acanthosepion pharaonis | reverse complement strand
CACCACTATAATCAAATCAGGTGTCTGGCTGTCACTTTCTAGCAACTGAGCTGCTCTACCCTCATAGTTCGAATACGACACGAGAGTCCAGCAGCAGCATATATAATGACTGGGTAGATATTTCGTGAACACCCATATAGACACCCGCCTAAGCACATTCGCATTCGTAAATCTGAGTGTGTGTTTAAATGTGTTCTGATGGAACTGTGATCAGATAGGTGTAATGTAAGGATAAAAAAATCAAACTTATTATCTATTATAAAAATTTAAGACGGCCAACCTTATCCTCAAAAATAACAACACACCAACGAAGTCAAAATTACAAAGAACGAACATTATCTATGAGTTCAAATGCCCTTTAAGGAACTGCGTTCCTCACCAAACCGGACTCATAAATAATTACATCGGCTACACAACCACATGTTTATCCAGACGTCTTACATTACACCTATCTGATCACAGTTCCATCAGAACACATTTAAACACACACTCAGATTTACCCGACACTATTAGGAACATACTAGTAGAAAACACTAATATATTAACTGCATCCACTTGCAAAAAAGACTAAAAATAATGGAAGCTCTAATAATAAAAAGAAAAAGCCAACTCTTAACAATATCAACTATGAACAAAGCCACAATGTGCTAACCGTATTCGGAAACTAAAACATCACTACCACACACTGAACATACATAGAACACACTCTACTAAGCTGATAATTGAACCATCCTTGATAATGGCTAAAGGTATAGCCGAAAGCGCTCGGAAACACAGAACATTCGGACAGTTCTTACACACTCTTTGTCCAGAAAAGAAAGCTCTTGTCAGAACACAAGAAAAATTAAATAAAAAGCTCAACTGTAGTACCTTGTCTGTCGTTTTTAATGAAACATGCATAAAGGAAGGATTGCTGCCTAAATATACAAATATATATATATATGTGTGTGTGTGTGTGTGTTTAAATAAAAAGAAAGAACAGTAAGATATATAATCCGGTGTTCTTATAAGGAAAACCCAGACAACCCTTGTCCAATTGAAATAGATTTATCTGTAACCATGGAAACGTGATTTTAGCTGTGTCTTTAAAACTCAGTAATTTTAAAAAGTTACTCCAAAATTCGCTTGAGGATGAAATGGAACTAATGTCTTTAATTTAATTGCAAAATTAAATTCATGGCTTTTAGCTTCCATTTTTTGAAACATGGTTAGAACTGTGTAGCGGAAAAAACATATTTTAAATCAATTAATTTATAATATTATATATATATATATATATATATATATATATATATATATATATATGTGTGTGTGTGTGTGTGTGTGTGTGTGTGTGTGTGTGTGTGCGTAAAGCATTTGGTCTTACACTTAGCATAAAGAAAACTGAAGTTGTGCACCAACCTTGTCCTACTCCGAAGCAATTCTGTGGTGAGAAACAAAAACCACCGATCTACAGATTTCCAGAGAGACCATTGAAAATAGAAGACAAATCCCTGAACTATGTAAAGTCTTTCACCTATCTTGGTAGCAGAGACAATTACAGTGGAACTTTAGATGATGAAATCATGCATCAGATTGCTAAGGCTACCAGTGCTTTCGGCAAACTTCGCCATTACTTGTGGAATGAGCGGGGTATTCGACTGGATACGAAAATTCAGGTTTACAGAGCTGTTGTACTTACCATCCTTTTGTACGGCTCAGACTCGTGGACTCCATACAGGTGCTATATACGCCGGCTAGATGTTTTTCATAAAAGCTGTCTGCGTGCAACCTGTGGAGTTAAGCTTCAAGATAGGACATCTAACGTAGACCTAAAAGATCTAAAAGGTCAGTCAATCTAATAGTGATCTCATCACACAATCCTTACACTTGCTCCATATGTGGCCTCCTTTGTAAACCACTAGTGGGTCTTAAATGCCACTTAAGATTATCGCACAAACTTTCATAACTGAATTAATAAGCTGGCAGATCTTCATACGTCGAAACCGACGGGAGAGTCCATTATTATTATTATTATTATTATTATTATTATTATTATATAATTTATTATAGATTTTTACATGGAAAAATCTATAATAAATTATTATTAATCTGCTTTTGGTATTGAGCCCTCTTTTGAATTAATGCTGTGAACGTTACAATTTATATTATTTCCATTCTCATTACATTTGTATATATATATATATATATATATATATATATATATATATATATATATATATATATATATACGTAGAGCTTCTTTATTAACAATTTATTTTGTCACACTTCTCTGTTCGACTCTCTTCCGTCTCTTAGCTTTGCAACGAACTTTAATCTTCAAAAATTTAAATTTAATATCAATTGTTATCTTCTTGATTATTTTCTTCTTGATTCCTTTTCGTTTATTGTTCTGATTTTATTTTTTATTTTTTTTATGTTCAGTAACACCCTGTGCGTTTGTGGATTTA
The DNA here is from genome assembly GCA_903632075.3 of Acanthosepion pharaonis. Classification (NCBI taxonomy): domain Eukaryota; kingdom Metazoa; phylum Mollusca; class Cephalopoda; order Sepiida; family Sepiidae; genus Acanthosepion; species Acanthosepion pharaonis. The sequence goes on along the minus strand of CAHIKZ030004333.1, from coordinate 292,550 downwards.
TTGCCTTCATTGGGGTGAAATGATTAAAAAACGATATTTTAGATAAAATAGACAAAGTTTAATATTCTATCTTGCCACCAATTAATAGAATGATGGTTTCGTGCCTTCCCCATAAGTATTTGTGTGAAAATGATTAGGCCGTGATTTAAACTCAGCTCAACGATTTCACTTTCAGGGCCGATAACCTTTGTGAAGCCAGTCTAGCTTACTAATCAATCCATAGCTAGAAAGATAAGTGACGGATTCGAGTATGTCCCAAGAGTATTTGTGTGAAAATGACTAGGCCATTTCTGTGCCGCTAACTATTGTGGGCACCGTTTAGCTTATTATTTAACCCATAGCTAGAAAAATAAATCCCTGCCTTTCCTAAGTGCATTTGTGTGAAAATAACTAGGTCGGGATTTAAACTCGTCTCAGCGATTTCTTTTCCGCTCCGATAACCGTTGTGTTGGGGACATATATGCCATCAAATACACTGCAAACCACTGTTCTATGAAGTGGCGATTTTGTTCTCTTGCTTTTATTTATTCTTTCAAATTAAATCAGGAACCGAAGCAGAAAGCATTTTTCTGACAGTATCAAGAGTCTTTTTAAAAGTTTGCATGAAGCAGACAACTATTACTATAGCAAATGTAAAAGTTTAATAAACGCCTCCATTTGTTGGCCTTAAGCAAGATTAAACGCATGCGCTTTAAGCTGAATCGAATAAGCATGAAAGAACTTCATCTATTTGACGAATTCTCTTCATACTTAGATGTTATGATCGAACTTAAGAGGAATTAAAAAGAGACTTTGTAACTGTTATCTCATTTGGCCGGCGGCTGTCAGTTCTGTAATGCTTTTACTTCCGGCTTATTAAACCTCATGCGCAATCGGGTGGCGTAAGAGAGAACTATGAGTGGTTTTAAGGACACCCAGAGGCTCAGCGGTGTCAAAGAGAAGAAAACAATAGAAATCTTGTCCTAATATCTCTTCTATTAGCGGAATAGAGCATATATCTTCACTTGAAACCGGTTTCTATTTAACGTACGTAACCTCTTACACACATACAAATACATAGCAAAAGTAAATAGACAGTTATCCATCAGATCTGACAAAGTAAAATTGGCTGCTGCTGCTGCTGCTGGTGGTGGTCAAAAGGACCTCCAATCAGTGGTTAACTGGGCCAAGAAATGGCTTGTATATTTTAACGCTTCCAAAACAAAACTGCATTTATTTAACCACGACATAGAACCGTTTGTGCCTGCCATCAACAGAGCTGACGCTAGACTCCAGGAGAGCAACACACTATGTCCTCTTAGCCTCACGTTTTCCAATGACATGAAGTGGAGCGACAACATCGAATCAATAGATGCATCTACTGCAAGGATATTTGAGTCACTGTGTCGTGCCAGAAAATTTTTCTCGTCAGAATTCATCTTGCACCTTTACAAATCTACCATTCGTCCGTGCATTGCATACTGTTACCCTATTTGGTCTAGCGCTCCTGCTGTATATTTACAGATTCTAGACAGTCCAAATAATGATCAGTAATGTAATCGATCCCGACAGGCATCTCGACTTCATTCACATTCTCACCGACATGACGTGGCTTTCCTCTGTCTTTTCTACAAATATTTTCTTGGTAATTGCCCTGACGCGATTTTTTTCTGGTGTCCCGACTATAAGAATTTCAACGTGTTACTAGATTGGCAGTTACGTCTCACCATTTTACTGTTGAATCAGCTAAATGCAACTGCCACTTCATCTCCAACAGTTTTGTTTCTCTCACTTCCCACCTGTGAAACTCTCTTCTGTTTCCTTGCTTCTCTTTTTGAAGATTGTAGTTTTTAAACTACAATCTTCAAAAATTTAAATGCAACATCAATTGCCATCCTTTCCTTAATTCACCTTATTCCAAGTTTTCTCTATCATTTTAATTCCCAATAACTCCCTGCGTATTAGTGGCATTTTCGACTTGCTTGAAAAAAACTATAAAAGAGAAACATTTAATTAGCCATCTAAACAATTCAGTAATGTTTTCTTACATGAATTAAAATTTGAAGAACTAGCCATTAGTAAATTGTATCTATACATATTAACCATGTAAACTTTCCAGTGAAGTATTGTGACATGGCTTCACCGCATCAGTTGTTGCTACTCTACTGTTTTCAGCCGATAGGGTTTTACCGGTGTAATTACTTTGATCTTTGGATTCAGAACTGTTTTTCTTCTAGACTGGTTGCCAAACATAGCAAAAGAGCCCCGTTTACGCTGCTAGTTAACCTCTATCAATGGGAAAGCAGATGGATTCCTACCTTGCTGATGGTATTTGTGGGAAAGTGAATGCAACAGTTTTGACTGGATGTTGAACTGCACACGCTAATCCCATTTTTCGCACCGATAACCGCTAATCTACTCACAAATCTATAAATAGTAATTACTGAATTGTTTTATTATTTGATGCATTGAATTTACAAGTGCTGCCGCCATCTCTTGATCATAAATGAAGTAAAAAAATATGTTTTTCATACATCTGACTTCATCTTTGTTGATTGTAACAAAACGTTTCGGGTGATATATTCTTAAGCTTTCATGTTTTGATTAAACTTCACAGATGTATTTTTATTAACAAATATTCTTTCCGGCAATTATTTTCATTTCAGTTGTGTTTGACGGTTTTATTATTTTTATGGGTTTTTTTTGTGTTTGTTTTTTATTTTTATGGTTTTTATTTTTATTTTATTTTTTTTATAGTTTTATTATTTTTAGCAGATTTATTATTATTTTACATATTGAAGCGTTTTCATTATTGTCTTACATTTTGTGAGTATTTCATTATTGTTTTACATTTGGGATGATTTTATTAATGTTTTACATTTTTTTTGGTGGTTTTATATATTGTTTGACATTTTTGACTGTTTTATTATTGTTTTATATGTTTGGGTGGCTTTATTATTGTTTTACATTTTGGGTTGTTTTATTATCGTTTTAAATTGTTTGGAGGTTTTATATACTGTTTGACATTTTTTGACTGTTGTATTATTGTTTTACATTTTGGGTTGTTTTATATGAAGGTTTTGCGCGGTTCTCCTTTTTTTAAATTAAGTTCCACTTTGAATAATTCCATGGGTGGGAATTTTTCAACTTATAAAATAAGCGTGTCCGAGCAAATAAACGTTCCTCCGAGAAAGTTTGATAAATGGAATAAAGTAATTGTGTAATGGATGAAATTTTCAACAAAATATGTCTCACCATACCAAATAAGCACTGTGCCTTAGTATAGGGTTAAACAAAACAATTTAATCGTAGAGAAACTTATATAAAGTCTAGAAAAGATTATCGCGCCCTTGTGGGTAATGAAGTAACTTCCACCCTATTACACCTTTCCCACAGACGAAACGTAGCAAACCTCACTGTGCTCTATCAGTATTTCCCTGGAAAGTGACCAGACGAACAAATTTCCTTAATTCCACTAGTTCTAACTTTCATACCTAAACCCGCTTTGCCACGCACATTGTAGTGAGTCATGCTCCTTCCTTTCATATTTTACTCGAGCAGCTTTATCCTACTAACCATTGCTTTGCGGAAGCGAATCCCAATCATTAAAATCACTACAATCAGACGGACTCAAGTCTAAAGTTAACCGTTATCTTTCCCACATATCAACACATAAAATATGTCTCTTACTTTATAAAACTCTACCTCGGGTAGCTCTTGGGCCTTGTACATCATTATAAAAAGAAATAAAATTTGAAATTCTGAGATAAGCAATATTCATAAATAGCAATAAATAAATAATAAATAGATAATCATTGGATAGTTCAGGGTTTGTTTTATATATATATATATATATATATATATATATATATATATATATATATATATATATATATATATATATATATATATAATATATATGTATATATTGCATGTATATGTTGCAAATTGTATATATACATATATATCTTGCATATATATATATATATGAAAATGTCTCCGATTTAACTAGTTATTATATATATATATATATATATATATATATATATATATATATATATATATATATATATATAAAGAAAGAACAGTAAGATATTCGGGGCTTTTTAGCTTCCGTTTTTGAAACATGGTTGGAACTGTGTAACGAAAAAACATTTTAAATCAATTAATTTATAATATATATATATATATATATATATTGCATATATATATATATATATATATATATATATATATATATATGCAATTTGCAACATATATATATGCAATATATATATATGTGCAAGTTTTAGATATATTATTTATATATTATATATGCGCGTTACTTATTGGAAAGTGCTCAATATCAGTGATAGAGATAGCATATTTAGTCGCATTGGTGAGTTTTTCTGACGATCGCAAAGGCCAGGAAACCCAGGGTCACAAACTCACATCAACGCAAGTATATATATATATATATATATATATATATATATATTAGCGGGGAAATGTATGACAAAGTGGAAATGTTTTCGTGTGACGCGTTTTGTTCTTTAGGTCTTCATCGGATTAAATCTGTCATGTTGGTGCAACTATACATGCCCACGAACGAGATATGCTTTGAATTTGAATTCTCGCCAATTTCATTTATATATTTTTTCTTTCCATCACTTTTTTTTATTAGATAACCCACACTGTAATAACAGATCTGATAGAAATAGTGAATGTCGTAAGATTCAGGGTGCAAATTTGCTCTGGTAGCATTTTCATCTTGGTGAATTATTTTCTGTTTTCATCAGAGTAGCATTTTTTCATGTCAAAATTTTGGTCAGTCTTGTTACGATGAACACCTGATGATTTTATTTTGTAAATTGTCTATTTTCTTTTGTTATAATATGTTATTTAGATTCCTTGATCTTTCTCCTATGTATCCTTTGTGACAATTATTATAGGTGATAGAGTAAATTCCTCCTTCAGGCATTAGCTTATTTCTTTTTGGTTTTTAAGTTTTCATTCCAAGCATAATTACTGCTACTATAGAAACCAACAACGAAAATACATTACCACCTAGAAACCACTAAAGAACCTAGCAAAAATTAAGGAAATTTACATCACCCCCTCTGACAAGGGAGGTAAGAATGTGATCATGAACAAGAATACTCACGTAGAAAAAAAATAATTCACTAATCAACGATACGGACACATATGAAAAACGAACAGAAAATTACCGAAACGCAAAAATTTAACAAGGAGATTAGGAAACTATTTAGAAATAAGATAAATCATGTTATCGACCAATAGAATATTATCTTAGAATGTCCATATTTTACGGTCATCTTGGCTCGGATCTAACAACGGTTTTTCATTCCAAGGATAACAGGTTCGAATACTGACTTTGTCAGCACATATTTTTCTGTAATAAGATCTCTCGAATATTCAGGCTGGTAAACAAAAATAAATAAATATACTTTTTAATAAATAATCGAAACATCTACTAAAATATCTGTATCCACTAAAAATAAAGATTAGCTAATAAAATCATTGAATTAAAATAAAAATCCATCACTTTTCGCGAAACATATATATATATATATATATATATATATATATATATATATATTATATTGCTATAAAAAAAAACGGTCACACTGCGTTTATTTCCTTTTTTTATGAAAGAACGAAGAAGCTAGTGAACCGGAAGTTGCTCGTGTTTAGAATATAAAGACCTGAGAAGTTGCAGTGGGTAATGAGAACCTTACAATGTGAGTGGAGTTTCTGAAACTGCAGCAACATCCCCATAAGGTGGTGGCGGATCTCTCTCCCACAATCAGTCTACAGAAATAAAAAAGTAAATTTATTGTGATTAAAACATTACTTTCTTTCGTAATTTCATGGTAGAAGCGTTCAAATATTTTTTTCAAGATACTTTGTGTTAATCTCTAAATTTATATTGTTTGTTCGAAATTCTTTTCAGATATCGACATTTCCTTAAAAAGCGCAGTTTTTTCTTATTTTACCGTATTATAAATGTAAATTGAAATTGTGTATAGGTCGATCATGATTTTGTGAACACCTTTAATATATCTTGTGCACGGGTCAATTTGACATTTTCATAATTACTAATCAACAATAAATCGAAAAAACTCCACAAGTTTTGAATATGGCGGATTTAAAGAAAGTCTTTCTGAAAACCCTCCTACTTTCAACGCAGTGAATGCCGAAATAATTGATATGATTCTAATTTACATTGAAACGCAAGACGTTTCAGCAAAATTATTATACTATTATTCATTTTTGACTCCCCTTACTGTAATATATGATTCACATCAATAAATATGAGAGGTTAGAAGCAAATTTATATTCTCCAGGAACCTTTGATCAAAGAAGAGAGCATCAGTTGTGAACCCAATATGTGTACTGGATTCACCCTTAATCATACTAAACTTCGTATTGGATGCCAACTCAGAACGTCGTACAATGTAGGCGCCTCGAGTGTTGTCTGAGTAGGTATTCCCCTAAAACTACTAAGTACAGAATATGGACCCAAAAAAGGTCGGTGGGCCGGTCAACATAAACAGGAATTGGACACAACTAAACTTACTCTATACACATGGCAACTAGATGATAATTTCTATAAAACTCATGAACCAGGAAGTAAAAATCAGTGTCCCTCACATCTTCGTGGAAAAAAGAGTTAATTCACTCCGCCAGAAATTTGGAAGCTGACAACTGTTCTGCTTGGCATTCGCACCGGAAGTTCCAATACGAACATTTCAGAGTATTTCAGTCTCAATCTGAGGACAGTGCAGAGCATTCGGCAAGAGTTGGATGAGTCTAATGGTGATTACGAAGGTCCAGCAGCTCGGAAAACTCACTCTGATCATTATGATAAGAAATGAATTCCCAAATTTGTTGGCAATGGCCTTAGACTCAACAGGGAAACCTACATAAACTGCCTCGAGGAAGCAGTACTGCCCTGGATGAAGAGTGTGGTTGCTGGAAGATCCAATATCTGGTAACAGGACACTGCACCATGCAACACAAGCAGGAGAACCAAGTCATGGCTGTTAAACAATTTCTGCGACCACATCGCCTCTTACATCTGGCCACCTAAACCCACAGACTGCAACCCCCTTGATTATTATATGTGGGAGCAGTTGAGCGAGAGATCAACAAAACTCTTTGTAACACCAAAGATGAACTGGAGGCAGCATTCACCAACTTAAGCAAGGAGATCTTCTAAAAGAGATGCAGGTGATTCCGAAGTTGTCTGGTGGCCGTGGTTGAAGCCAATGGCCATTTTATTGAATAAATTTACGCTTTTTTATGTAATTTTGGTAAATATATCTGTTAAAATGAGATGTCAGTGTTATTTTAATTTTTGCGTAATTTAGATGACAACTTATTCATCGCACGTAGTATTGCATCCTAATATCGCTAAATTGTTCAGTATAATTTACCCTCAGATAAATGAACGTCTTATTTGATGGCATAATAATTCATAGTAATCATTTGTTCGTGCCATGCATGTTGTGCATATACAATTTGCGAAACTTTATTAATTTTATAAGTTTGTGCTGTAAGATTTTCACTGAACATCGGAATGAAATTCCAACGCTTCAATTTCGAACCTAAACTTAATTTCATTTAATCGTTATTTGGAAAAAATATTTTTATGTCTTTATTGATCATGTCAAACTGCAACTTTCAAATTGTGTGCAATAACACGGTTCCAAAATTGATTTGCCCCATCCTGCTAATAATAAGGATCATATTGAATATTTATAGAGGTTGTATATGATCGAATACTCAAGGAAAATCATATCTTAATTCTAGCTTCAATGCCTGCTTAAATAAATTTTGTTTGACGTAGAAATAAAAATTTAAACTGAATGCGAGCCGCTATTTTATATCACAAGTAAAACGTAGTAAAAAGGATTATTCCAAATACTTTTGTGAGACTTTTTTGCAAAAAACCATGAAACATAAATCCAGGCTGAGAAAACTTGAGTTCAATCATTGGAATAAGATACGGGAAAAAATAATTTTTTTTCTAAGAAATTATGCTTATTCCGGAAGGGAAGTACTAATTTATATATAATGATAGTTATATCTTTGAAGAAGAAAATTTCCATTTTCAACAAGCATTAATCATGTCTTACTTCTGAAGAATAGCATATGGCGATATAAAGCATTGAACAAATGTCAAGGGGGTTATTTTTCATAATTCCGTAGCAAAGAAATTATTGGTTAATTTCTGCTCCAACCAATGCTAGCGCTGATTTTCTTTTCTCAAAGAAGTATTCAGCGGTGATGACTCGAGATTCATCCGTCGATAGGGGAAAATAAAAAAAAATGAGCAAATAAAACGAACCCAATTGAACCAAATATGATTTATAACTACCAAGGCAATAGGTTTCTATGAAACTTCTTTTTGTAATTATTGCAGAAGACAACAGGTGTGCAGAAGCTGAGAAATAAATAAAATCAACACTTAGTTTAATATAGCGCTTTAAATTAAGGAAAGATAACCATGCTTGCTTTCTAATTTTTTTATCTGTCAGCATATCTTTCTATCTATCTGTATATCTTCAATTGATAAGAATCAGTGGCGTGTTTTGCGCAGGAGTGAACCCCAGAAAGACGCAATTTATAAGTTTTATTTAATTATTCCCCAAAGTGAAGGAGTAGTTATACTGACAGTGTAAATACACCAAAGAGAATCAGTGAAGTGCTTCCTTTGCTTGAGTTGGCGAATGTTCTCGACTTAATGAGGAAAAGAAAAAAAAAGTAGATAAGGTTGTTAGAACTCCGTTAAACACAAGTCTTCTATCAATCATATAACATTTAATGAAGTATATTATTCTATACTTGTTTTATTTTATTATTTTTATTATTATTGTTATTCCCATATTCTCTTATTGAACTTAATTTATAATGTAAGCGTTACCATATGTAAGTATCGATGTATGTATATATGTTTATCATATGTATGTATCTATGTATATCATATGCATGTATCTATGTACATCATATGTATGTATCTATATAAATCATATGTATGTACCGATATATAAGTCTGTGTTGTCGTCTTTGGTGGAACCCGTTGCTGAGTCCTGGGATCTTCATCGACATTTCCTTCTGTGTGAAATGATTTCTATGTTGAATCTGAAGAGGCAATCACAGCCACCGTATGGAAGGGTAGAAGGGTTCAGCGGTTGGAGTGCTCGGGCTTTTTTTTGAGATCTCTTCGTCTCTTCTATTTGTCTCCTGGTGTTTTCGGAGGATGTTGTTTTTTCATGGACTGCTCTTCTCCAATTAGTTCTTTCTGCAGTCTCTGTTTCCAATTGACCAGATCGATTTCTGTCTCCAGCAAGGTGTTTTTGAGCGGATCCATGTGGTCTCTCGCCAGATGCGAGCTCTGTGAAGACGAAGTCGGTGGCCAATCATGATGGTTTTTAGGCTCTCCATCTTTGCGCAGAGGAGAACATCGTTGTTTGTAGTCCGGTCCTGCTACATGTTCCGCAGGATTTGTTGAAGTTTCATTTAATGAAATCTTTCAAGTTTACGGATGTCCCATGTCTTACAGGTATACAGGAAAGTCGAGATTACAACAGCACGGTAGAACCTGAGCTTTGTGTTTTGTGTTAATCCAGGATTAGCTTCCAATATGCTGTGTGGGTGATCTTGATTCGACTATCGACGGCTTTTCCAGCGGATGCATTTGATGTTAGTACGCTTCGAAGGTATGGAAATTGGTCAACATTCTCCAGGCTCAGTCTGTTGGTGGTGATTTTGACTGCTGGTGGTAGTTGAAATTCCGGTCGTGGTTGGAGCAGGACATCGTTCTTTGCGTGAGTCCGTAGCGCATTTACGCTCTGGAGAAGTTGTCCGTGGAGTTCTGGAGGTCATGTAGCGATTTTCCAAGCGTAGCTTAGATGTGGTATAAGGTCGAAAGTATGGGGCACCCAGTGAGGATCGAAATCACTACTCATTCGTAATTGTGCTAGCGAGACAAGCTTGCTGACCATTACACCGCCTCTAGGTCTGGAGGTCATGTATGTACATCATATGTATGTATCAATGTATGTATGTATGTATGTATGTATGAATATCATATGTATGTATCTATGTATATACTGGGTTTGATGCTGTCGACAATTCCAGACCTTTGTACTCATATTCCCACTGAATAACCGACCACTGACGTTAATAGAAACCACGGAACTACTTCAGCCACGAGGATAGCAAGTAGTAGCTCAGTAGATGTGATAATGCTGAAAATATTCCATTTCAGTGTTTCCATATATTCAGATTATTGTCATAATACGTAAATTATCTCATAATTGATAAAAGGTAATCTAACTTAAAATTTACTCAACGTTTTCTTAGTTCATTGCTTACCAATCCAAACATTACACTGTTGAAGATATTTCGTAGACAAGGAGATAATCATTGCAGTGTCATGTATTTCTAAGAAGCAGTATTCGTATTGCTTACTCAATAAAAATGAATCTGTACAAAATTAAATAATCCCTTATTTATTACGTTTACCAGATTATTTATATCAGTTGTGTCAGCACTTTAGGACGTCTCGTTAAATATATATCTATTGTAATGAGCGCTTGAAATCTGTAAGCAGAAATTAGCTTTTGTAAATCTGTACATCTGACACGTAAAATTAAATTTGCCGCAATCTATTACTACGGTAGCATCTTCTGACACTTTCAAACGTATAAAAGAATGAATTTAGGAAAAGACTAAAGTCGGGGATGATTCAGCAGTTAGTATCAGTTTTGTTAATTTGGTGAAAGTCAAATGTTGATGGACAGTCAAGATGAATTAAAGTGAATTATAGTTAAAACATTAAGTTCAGACAATATTTCAGATTCCGATTTATTTATATATTGAATTAATGCTATCGATTTTACTCTAAAATGTTAAAAATGTTATTTGTTTACCCAGCAAACAACACTGAATTATAGATAAAGATGTAACTTGTTTGTAGCTTAGTTGCCAGCCGTAAGAAGCTCCCACCATAAATAATGACGACTGATTTGATTAAAGGAAAGAAAAATTAGAACTTGTTCTATTAAAAATTCGCTGACAAACCTTATGATCCAAATTATGATGAATAAAATGCATAGCAGCATGAGATAGGAGTTGGTTTTAATCAATTCACTCCAAGCAAGGTGATAATACCACTAAGACGCATTAGGCTACTGGGAGTAAAAGAGAAAAAGAAGACGTTAGAAGGAACACTATAAAATAGAACAGTGCGGTTTCATTTACGACACTGGAACAAGGAGTGTGATATTTATTCTCAGAATTATAACTAAGAGAGCAATACATATACGAAGGGATGTTTTATAGAATATGCAAAATCGCTTGATTAAGTATGCCACAAAAAACTGCTCGGTAGGCTTGATTTATTTGGCAAATATATTGGAACAATACAAAAATACTGAAAGCAAACCGACTGCATACAAATAGAAAATGAATTAAGTAAATGTATAAAAATAGAAAGGAGCGTAAGACAAGAATGTACCTTCTTACCGGACTTATTCTTACCGGAGGTGATTCTGAGAGAAGTAGAGGTCCTACCAGGATTCATTATTGGCAGCCACAATCGTAACAATACGTAGATGATTGAGTGTTGATAGAAGATACGGAAAGTAGACTACAGGCAGTCGTAGAAAAATAATGTAATGAAAAGAGTGAAGAAAGGACTAAGCATCAATTGTAAGAAGACAGAATATATAGTTGTCAGCAAAAGGAAAGGCCCAAGATGGGAATTACAAAATAGTGACCCCCAAAATCCAGCAAGTAGAAAAATTTAAATATCTAGGAAGTGTGTTAAAAGAGGACGGAAATGTGACACCGAAATTTGAAGGCGCATTGCTATAGAGACGGATGCTTTCCAAAAGTCAAGCAAAGTATTAAGAAACAGGAAAATTTCGGTAGAAAGAAATACTATTATGTAATATCGGGCCTTCTGTATTGCAGTGAATGCTGGAAAATATCAACACAGCGGTAAAAGAGACTCGAGGTAACAGAAATGTGGTTCCACTGAAGGATATTGAGAATACCATGGACTGAACATGTTCAGTTTTAGAGATAAAGGATACTTATACTTAGAAACAGAAAAGAGACAATCGAAATTTCTACGGCACGTAATGAGGAAAGAAGGTTTGGAATATTTGACATTCTGTTATATAGGAATAAGGTGTCGCTGCCGACACTTGAGTTTGAATACAAGCGATCTTATTAATGAATTAATTTGACCACGTGACCATAGAGGAAACACATAAGTAGGAATGTCGCGTGACGTCTAATTGATCGCAATTCTAGTCTATCTCTTATTACTATACGGACCGCTATTCTCTACTCTATTCACTATACTATTTCTCTATTCAGATCACTATTCGGTGCTTACTATTGAAGCTAGTATTAACGAGCAAGTACTATTAGTGCGAGATTATTCGTAGGCGTCTGACACCAGTATTGTTCAACGGCGTTACTATAGTTGTATCTGCGATTACAAAGTCTCTACTACAACGATCATTACGAAAGTGACAACGAGTATTCGTTGACATCACAAAACACCCATAGATTATGTTGAAGGCAAGAGGGACATAGGAACGCAACGAATGAGCTTGTGTAAATGGTTGGGAGTGCAAGGATTATGAGTGATAACAAATAGACAAATATTGCTAAGAGCGACAAATGACAGGAAGTTATGGATAACCATGATCGCCCACGTCGTGAAGAGACATGAAATGAACAAAGGTGGGATGAAAAGGCTGACTATAAAGGAATGATGCTTGAGCTGTGAAATCTTGCACGCATTATTTTCAACTCTTATAAATAACTGCATTGTTTCACTCCAGGTAAATCGACATTTGTTCAAGATGACTTCAGATGTACCTAGTTGCGACTTCTTTTGAAAATGGACAGTATATGGCATCGTGAATTTATCAAGTACCCGCAAAAAAGGGTTTAGCCCCCAAGGACAGTCATGCATGATTACTGGAGATGACCGAAAATCTGGATGTCCTGAAACTGCCACCATCATTGATCGTGTTCACTACATGGTGATGTATGATAGGCGATTGACAAGAAATCAAATAGCCACACCTGTTAGCATATCCAGTGAGAGATTTTGGAATATTCTGCACAATGTACTTGGCCTGACGAACGTTTCTGATCAGTGGTTGCCACGTCTTCTAGCACCTGATCAAAAGCGTACCAGACTGATTTCATCACGGAAAAATCTGAAATTCTTTGAAGCTGATTCATCTGGTTTTCTTTAACGTTCCCGACTCCACGATAAATGTTTGGTTCATTACTTTGAGTTAGAGACATAGAGACAATCCATGCAGTGGAAAAACCCTTTCATCACTTGTTCCAAAGAAGGCCTTGTTCATTTCCTCTGAGGAAAGTTGATAGCCTCAGTTTTGAGACATGTAAAAGGCATTGCGCTTATTTAGTAACTTTAAAAGGGCCGTACCAATGGCTATACTATACCAACTTCCAGTTACAAAAGGCCATCATGACCAAACAACCAGAAAAATAAACCACATTTGGTAACATACCATAAGAGTATGTTGACCACCTGTGAACTTTTCAGCCGACCCTCGTAATGTTAAATTGAACTCTAATTTTGTCTACAATTTCTATGTTGAAAAATAAACCTCATTTGGTCACATTCCATGAGAGGACTTTGGCCAGCCTTTAAAATTTTCAGCTGACTCGTAACAGAAGAAAACTGAATTTAGAAACTTCACTCTTTATTTCCTATTTAATTACATTGATCAAAATTATTTTCTCCTTAAATATTGTAAATATCATATAATATTAAAACGTTTTAAGAAATAATTTATTTAAAACTGTCTGTTATGCATTGACCGAGAAGAGGAAGAGAATTTATACAAATAATTAAAATGCCAACTTAGCTGTTTGTAAATGTAGCTTACTTAATAAATGAGGAAACATATTTTCAAATAATTCAATACCATTTGAATGAAACATTAAAAGTCATGAATAAATATAAAAATAATGTTCAATTGTATGTTTGGAAGATTTGACGGAAATCCCTTTTGTGCTCATGACAACCAGGCGTAATTTATTATAAGAAAATTTTAAATATTTATTTGAAACTTATTCACCAATATCCGTGATCAAATTCCGGAAAACACGGAAGAATCATGGAAATACACAAATGACACCAATGTATTATTTTTATTTTATATCTGCTATATTTACAAAAGAAACAAAGGAAAAACACAGGTAAGATGAATACTCTGGTAATTTATGTTCCTTTAGAGACTAGAAAAAAAAAACGGAAAATGAATATATAGTAAAAGCACTCTGCCGATTACTTGATAGTAGACTGATTCTTTGCAACCAATATCGTTGTAGTGAATAAATCACTTCTTCTTCTTCTTCTTCTTCTTCTTCTTCTTCTTCTTCTTCTTCTACTACTACTAATATTACTACTACTACTACCAATCTAAATTAACCACAATGTCGGGGTTAAAATATGACTTTGCTGGTCACAGAATGTCCTTAATAATCGCCACTACATAGCATCTAACGCAGTCACAGATTTTGAATTCAGTTTTCTCTTTCCCTTGGACTGGTTATCAAACAAAACTAGAGAGATTAGTCTGCCCTGTTCTTTAAACTATAGCTTGGGGATGAGGATAAAAGATGGATTCATGCCTTTCCCAAGAGTATTTGTACGAAAGTAAATGCATCGATATCAGCAGAAATTTGAACTCGGAACACCAGATCAACTTTCAGCGCCAATAATCGCTACGCTACTCGCAATTAGATTTTTCTTATTTTATTCTTTCTTATAGTTTTTCATTTTTAATCGGAGATTTTCCCTTTTGGGGATTCTCCATCAAGGCGTACGACATCAGACAGTATCTTTCGTGAAGTGAAGGCATACAAGGTGTTATTCTGATAATATTATTATTATTATTGATATTATTATTATTATTATTATTAGTAGTAGTAGTAGTAGTAGTAGTAATAATACTCATATTTATTTTATGTATACGTTAAAAACAGTTCGACCCTGAGGATTTGCCATTTGTTCTTATTTGTTGTTATTGAATAAATATTTCTAATGCAGAATTAATAATGTATATCTTGTTACGATGGTGACTTATTATTGTAGGTTCATTACCACATAGAGAAAATATTAATACATAGGTTACTATATAAAAAAAAGATTCTTACTATCACTAATCGTGTCTCCATGCTGATGTAATATGGAGGATGGGAATTATAACTGAACGAATTACGACAATGGACGGTGTTTAATGCTATGTAGAAACCTAGGATTGTAAATGTTGATATTCGCTGAAGTTGGCTCCAATTACACTTGCTTTTCAATTTACTCTCTCCGTCCTATTTGATCTTGTGAGATGCTAAAAATCGTTATATTTATTGGGAAGACGTGTTTGATTTTTTTCAATCATTTCATCCCAAGCAAGATGATAATTCCACGAAGTTGCAAGGGTTTACTGGCAGTGGAAGAGAATGAGAAGACTTCGGTAAGACGAAAGTAAAAGAACACAAGATGGTGATTTAAATGTTTAAAGATTGTAGTTGACACATAAGCAAAAGATCAGAAGAAAGTTCCACATATTAGAAGTGTGAAGAAACTATTAGAATAAAACTTACGGTTTTCCTATCTTTTTTAATTGTGTAATTGACATCGACCGACCTGAAAAAAGGGGATACCTGATGCACAGAGAATTGGCCTCTCGGCAGGGATCGATTATTCTGTAAAACCATCTTTACACAAGGCTTACTTAACTGTTGTTCTTAGAGACGTTACAGCAGACGTCTTCCAAGGCTCTCTCCTCGGTCCTATCATCTTTCTGCTTGATATAAACAATCTAAGAACATTCTCAGATCATTTGTAAATATAGTGATCACCTAAGTTAAGCTTATATGTGACACAAGGCTGGAATAGGAAGCACCCAATGAGGATCAGATCATTTTAAATATATATATAAACGATAGCACGGTATATGGCCGCAGCTGAAAAACTCTAGATGACCAGAGCCTGGGAGGTGATCTCTTTTTGATCTTGCTCATACAGCTCAAACAGAGAGGAACTAACTTGTAACATTTAATAATACCACCAAAAAAGAGTTAGTTTCATCACCACAGAGCAAACTCCGATTATTTTCCAATCTTGGTGAACGGTTGTACTCTCAATGAGATTCGTTACCTGAAATGTATACTAGAATTCAAGCTTATTCCAAATAGCATGTAGAACCCATATACAAGATCCATTGTTAAAGATGATGGCAAAAAAAGGATCAGTTCTTTGTACCATTCCAGAAATACCCCGTCTGACGAGGTCTATCATTACAAGAGTCAGAGCAAACAGAAAAATGGAGTATCGCTGGCATATCTGGACTAGAATTGCTCAATTCTCATTTTCCAGTCATAACAGAGTTAAAAACAATGCATGGCCTTAAGGGTGATGAATTATGTTCTACACTACAACCTTTTCCCAAAAGACGAAACGTTCCTAGTCTCTTTCTATAGATTTCCTGATGGCAAATATTGAGACAAACTATGTTCCATTGTTTCATCAGTTCAGACCTTCACAGTTAGGACCCACCAGGCCACATGCACTGAGTCGACTCATGCTAATTTTCTATGCATTCCATTGGTAAGACGGAAGTTTCACTCAGAGAGCTTCCTTCACAGAACTGTTGTAATTTAAAGCTGACTGCTGAGAGGATATTTCCGCACTCACTACAATTTCAACCTCTTCAAGTCTTATAACAATCGTTATCTATCTTACATATCCTTATAGTCAGCGTCTCTGGATCCCTTCTTGTACGCTTTTACAACAACGTCAGTTACTAATTCTTTACACTTAGTAATTACGAACAATAGTAAAAATTCATGTGATTTGTTTACGGCCTATAATCTCCAGAGTAACTTAAAATAGCTTAAGAATAGTCTGTGTATTATTGTTCCATAGCCTTCAGAATATGGTAAGTGCCATATTGAACGATTTGGTTATATATTTCTACAAGCATTTGGAGACATATGGAAATTGACCGAAACTTTTATCAAGTACTGTGAGATAGCACCTTTACCATTCTAGAAATGAAATATTAGTTTGGTGCAAAAATTGTGTCGTTTTTTGACGTTCAACTTAACGTCAAAAAACGACATTATTTTTGTACCAACCTAATAATAAAGAAGCCCTTTGTTAGACCCCATAACTACTGTCAAGAAGAGACAGTTGAAACGATATAGGCACGTCATGTGTTCCAACGATCTTTTACCACTGCCATCCTGCAAGGTACCATCTGAGGCAAAAGAAGAAGTACACTATGAAGTGGAGGCTCGGTGGGGTAATGGATAGTGGTTCGGATTGAGAAATCGGAGAACCGAGTTCGAATTCCAATCAAATCCATTATATTCTAATTACGTGGTAATACCCTTGGAGAAAACATGAATCCTTTTCTTCTCCTCCTGGATAAATAGGACAGACCTATAACCTTGGATGGCAACTGGTCTACTGCAGAAAGAAATGGCAACTTACTGCGGGAAAAATCTGCCTCGTCGGTCATGTTTCGAAAAGATACATGATCGCCTACGCGTGTATCACGCATGGCACATAACTGACTGAGAATATGGAGTACATGGACTGAAAATATCAGAATGAACTGGAAGACTATTCACTAACCAAGACATGGTGGGAACACATCAGTTGCTCAGCAAACCTGCGGCAATACTCGTTCATATCTTTGTTTTCAATGTAGGTGATCATGACTCTCCACAGATGCCTTTTATGCAGTAAAAAGAACAACTTGCTCTCCACTCTTGTTACACAAGCTTTTATGAAAAAAAATATACGGAAAAAATAAACAAAAATCCTAATATGCAATTGTGCTGTTTTAATGTTAATATAATGTCAACGTCGGACGTTTCTTTATCGATGGTTAAGAGTAAGACAGTCTTTTTATGTCCATCGTCTTTTCATGTTGAATTGAATATAGTCTAATGTTAATTATGTTTTATGAATATGT
This sequence comes from Acanthosepion pharaonis, assembly GCA_903632075.3. Taxonomy (NCBI): domain Eukaryota; kingdom Metazoa; phylum Mollusca; class Cephalopoda; order Sepiida; family Sepiidae; genus Acanthosepion; species Acanthosepion pharaonis. The sequence goes on along the minus strand of CAHIKZ030004333.1, from coordinate 274,515 downwards.
CCTGAAGATGTTCTATTAGACCGAAACGTCCGACGTTGACATTATATTAACATTAAAACAGCATAATTGCATATTAGGATTTTTGTTTGTTTCTTCCGTATATTTTTCTTCATACTGTTGGATCTATATCCATATATTTGCTTACAAGCTTTTACGTAAGTAATTTCACCCAGTTATCGAGAGATTGCGTATCGACACGTGTATATGTATACGTGTTGGACTGGTTCACGTTATTTATAAAAAAATAATTTCTTCCCCAAGTACTATTAGAAATAATGATGTCAATTATTTTGAAAATATATCAGATAAGTGAGTATGAAATGAGAAATAAGACGACAGGAGGCCCACGTTCGATTTCAAGAGGTCGTATGAATGCGAGGCGTTTCTTTCAAGACGATCTTAATTTGAAATCGAAACTTACCATAAAGTTGAGAAACAAATCCATTTCAATAACGAATGGAAGCAATTAACTTATAAAATTAAACTTACAAAGAAATTTAAAAATATCAACGCAATAAAATATTCTTCAATTATTTTCTCAGAAATAACAAACTTTTAATTTCAGAAATATTTCCGATGAGATTCATAAAAAAAAAGTGAAGGCCGTTTAATATTTTGATTAGCTTCTTTAAAAAGACTAGTTCCGCGTTTGATAACGATTACAATTATCAGGAAATAGAAGCAGACAACTTAAAAATTCCTACTGTGATATTTGGTTAACATTATGGTCATCAGCGGGAGATGTGGAATCGGTGAATCAAGTTTCCGCCTCGTCTGTTGTGTTTGCATTTACTCACATGCCGTTGAACCCAACTATACGCTCACTAGCTGTGGTTTGAATAAGAGGGTAGACTGAACTCTCGAACCCTGGATGGCATCTAGCCGAAGAGAAATACTACACTGAATTCAAAATGAAGTCAGCAGGAAACCACTGTATTCACAGTCATTGCTGTTCACAGATAATTTAAAAAACGATATCTATGGAGAGCCATTATCACAATGGAACACGGAATTTAAAAATATCCAGTTAAAAAGCTCGTTAGAATCGTAATTTCCAAAATATAAATTAAGAAGTATATAAAAAAATTAAGTTTCCTTTTTCTCGAAGTGAAATCGATCAAGAAAAATATTTAAAAACTAGCAGCATGGCCCGGCGTTGCCCGTGCTTGATTCAAAAATCGTACGAGTCATACAGCAATCGCTATCACTTGACTAAAAATATTTTTGCCCTTCCTTGCCTTTAAAGGAGTGCCCTTTTCAGTGCTGATGTTGCTACATGCCTTACGTCTTGCCTATCTCACACTGCGAATTTTTTATAAGCTCTATACTAAACATTAAATCTGTTACGAAAAAAAGAACTAAACAAAATGAACACAAAACGATCAGCTTTAAAAAAAACTCGTAACTGGAAAAACCAAATGAAAAAAGAATGTAACAACAAATACTTTTTCACACCCAACTCAGTTCTGCGGAATCCGAATCAACGTTGAGTTTAAGCAAGCGAATGAGTCAATTGGAGTAAAGTGCCATGCAGATTTAAATTTTTCCCACTTGTGACGAATGTAGCTATCGATTTTTTTTTTTGCATGCTAGCATGCTAGTTAACATTCGTGTCAGTCAGCTGTTGGCTCTTACGCTGGCCAATAGAATCTTCCTGCCTATTCATGGCAGCCAGCTATTGGCTCTCACTCTGGCCAGTAGAAAATGGCCGCAAACTACATGAAAACTGTCGTAGAAGCATGAAAAAAATCGATTATTTCCACTATCGATGGGAGTTGGGAAATGCAAAGTCGGTCTTGGCCTTCCCGCTAACTTAGAGCATGTGCATGTAAATTTTGGTACAAAACCGTCAAAAATTGCAGCCGTGCATTCGTTACACACACACACACACACACACACACACACACACACACGCGCGCGCACACACACACATCCTGCCTTTTATAGATAGAGATATCTGTACACGATCGCCATAGTGCATAGCAATAATTTGATTCTATTTCATATTACTATAAAAAAGCGTACTCGATCGTCAAAGATCTTCAAACGCGTCAACACAATACAAGGCTCAAGAGCCACTCAAACTAGATGTATATGAATGAGGTTGCTGTAAAAGCGTACGAGGCAGAACAGAGACATACTATGAGGATATGTGGGATAAATAACGGCTCTCTTATAGACTTGAAAACTTAAGATTGAAGAGATTAGAGAAGAATCCTTTTGGAAGTCTGGTCCATAACGTAAGAGTTCTGAGAAAAACAACAGTGTGTAACTTCTTCCTACCAATGGAATACGAACGGAGACAGGATGAATCGAGTTAGTTTACGTGGCTTGGCGGGTTCTAACTGTGAAGGTTTGGTCTAGTGGAACTTGGGATGTATCTTACTTGAAGATTTTCCATGATAAGATTAGAGATAGGATAACAATTTTTTTTTCTGTGGGAAAGGAACTGTAGGTGGGAAATAATTCATCACCTATAAAACTGCGTAAATTCTTTTGAACTCTGCCAAGACTCGAAATTAAGGATTGAGTAACTCTAGCCTAGATATTGTAGCAATGCTCCATTTGTGATCGTATAAAGATAGCTCCTGGAAGAGGAGTCAGCTAACTCCTGGAGCAGTTTAAGGAAACTGACTATTTTTCCAGCATCTTTAGCGATGGCTCGTATATTCGAGTTCCTCTAAAATTGTGGCCTTGTATCATACTCAGCTAAAGTTTCTGGTTTGCCACTTGCAATTTTAATGTCCAGCTTTTAAATACAGACTTAAAAATGTTTTTTGTTGTTGTAATGTCAAGAGTCTCCAGAACGTAGACGAACATGACTCTCCCCATATTTTCTTCCTTTATTATCTTTATGACTTTTGAGAAAGATAGTGGACTGGTTTCCCGTTGCCCTCTGAGTGGTCTTTAAGTTGGGGTATACTTTTCTGGATTTCTGAGACTGGGAGTTATTATTAGTTATTATTAGTTATTGGGACTAAATAATATATTCAACTTTGTTGCTATTATCAAAATATTTAGGCCGTTTTACTCTCCTACCGTCTTCAGGTATGTGCCAATCCGGGTGACCTTCAGGAAATTTTAAATTGAACACTTTATTTTATATACAGCGGTAGATTGTTTTCGTTCCGTTGTCCATGTCTACGGATATATCGACTTGTTCTTATATAGTACAGCTCAGTTATTGCTGACACAGTTTTCACAATCTACAACCTGGCCCAGTGACTGGACTCACCTGAACTCATTTATTTTCATCTCTCACGATTGACAAGTGTTCTCTCAGGGAGAGCTCGTGTTTTGAGCGTCTATTGAAACATAACATCACCCCCAGACCTCAAGTAAGACTCAAACATACTATCCATCGCTAAAGTTACTTGAACTGCTCCAGTAAATATCTGACGTCTCCTGCTATAACTTTACGACATATCAACCTCAAGATGAGCCAGATGAAAATATGTGGTACTGCTGCCATAATGGGTAGAAGCTGTCTAGTTTAAACGTTCCAGTCTCGGTAGAGTTCAAAAGCTGCTACACGACTTTGGGGTGATGGATTATTTTCCACCTTACAATACCTTTCCCACACACAATTGTTATAAGTCTCCCGCTACTCTCCAGAAGAACGACATTCCTTAATTCCACTAATTCTAACCCTCACAACTAAGACCAGCCCTGTGAACATCATTGTACCGAACGACCCCTATTCCCTTCGAACAGTTTCTTCCCACGAACTGCTAATTTGTAGAACCGACTCTCAAGTGGATCCTTCCCCGAAAACTACAATTTTAATCTGTTCAAGTCTAGGGTCATCTTTACCATATATCCTAATAAACTGTGCCCCTTACCTCTTATTCTGTAATCCTCCATCACGAGTGACTCTTGAGCCCTGTACAAGGTAAACATTACTGTAAAACAATTCCTAGACATTGGACTCAGAATGGGAACACCAAAAGGGTTCATTTAAAAAATTACTGATACTTACCCGGAAGGACAGTCATTTGCAGGAAGCCGGGAGGTACAACAATCGAATCGAAAGTAAAGAATAAGGCATTAGTCAGAATATTCCCTATCCTTGAATGAATGCCACCCAAGGCTACATGGACCGGTTTGTCCTGCTATTTCACCCATAGAAGAGATGAATTCCTTTCCCAAGGTCATTTACGTGAAGTGAACGTAACAAAATCTTTGATTTTTCGCGCCGTTTTTTCTTAGTATTAGATTATTTTAATTCAGCTCGATTTGTTAATTGTAACTCACTCGGATCACTATAGTATTTCAGTATTAGTTGTCGTGCTGAAAAACCTCACCAAGATGATTTAACTATTTACAAATGGACTTCTCCTTGAATTAAACTGCAACTCATCACGATTCCTTGAGAACTATTTATAAATCAGTGAAATTATCTGCGAAGGTCTCATTCCATTTCGGTAAGAAAATTGCGATGTTCTTTGAAAATCAATTCTTTTCTTCGAATATCTTTCAGACAATCAATGAGTCTACTATTTTGATTTCACGCCAATCTGAATTTCTCACATTTCATACAAAATAACTTAATGTTACTTCCCTTGCACTCGGCTCAAAAGAAACAAAATAAAAGAAAATAAAAGTTCAAAGTGACTGGTGAGAATTTTCAAGGGAGACAATTCTATTTGCATTAATTTACGCTATATTGCACTGATTTTATCTTTGTAGAAAAAATTATTCATTCGTCAATAATTGTAATTTAAGAATTATCACGTGACAATGCGATTGTGTTCTCTTATTTAGAAAGACTGTATAGCCATTTTACTTTCTCTTAACTTTCAAAAAAGTTAAAAACTTGAAGAATAGTTACTTTTGACATTCTCTTATAAGAACTAGTTATTTATAACGTTTCTTTAGTGTCAGGCATTTATTTATTAAGAACTAGTTATTTATACTGTTTTTTATAATATGAATTTTTATTTATAACGTTTTCTTGCCAGCCATTTATTTATGACGGCCTCTAATACTAAAAACAAATTATTTATAATGTTCTCTTATATTAAGAACCAGCTATTTATACTGTTCTTTTATAGTGATTTTCCAAACATAGCTGTGGCACAAGGTCGAAAGTAGGTGGCACCCAGTGAGGATCGAACTCACTGCTCAGTCGTAATTGTTCTAACGAGAAAAGCTTGCTTAACCATTACACCACCTACAGGTGATCACACCGTTCTCTTTTAATACGAATTAGTTATTTATAACGTTTTATTTATTGTCAGCCATTTATTTATGACGGTCTCTAATACTAATATCGGCCTGGGTAAAGCGTTAAGCTACATCCGCGTCCTGGGTAAGACGATAAACTACATCCAGCAGCAAGGCCTCTGATCAGGAGGTTTTGAGGAACGTGGAACCACCTCTTAATTGCTGGTGTTCCCAGGTCCACCCTGACCCAGATTGGTAGCACATGTTTGGGTCCCAGCTATGGGCAAATAGTTAACTATTACCAGCAATACTTTCTTGAAAAAAAATTATTACCAGCCATACAATTTTGAAGGAAAAATATTACCGGAAACAGATTTTTGATAAAACAAAATATTACCAGCTAGAAAAGATGTTGTCGGGATTAAATAACCCATTGAAGTTGATATGCCGTAAAACAAAATAAACCAAACCAAACCAAACTAAACCATCTAATAGTAAAAACCAGCTATTTATAATGTTCGCTTATAATAGCACCAGTTATTTATACTGTTCTCTTATAATATGAATAAGTTATTTATAATTTTCTTACAATAGGAGAAATTATTTATAACGTTCCCTTTAATATGCAACAATTATTTATGACATTCTATTAGAACTCGTTATGCATAATTTTCCCTTATATATACAAACCAGTTATTTATAACGTGCTCTGTAATAAGAATCAGCTAAAGTGTAAATGGTAAAAATTTAAAAAAAAAGTAGGTGAAAACTTAAGATTTAATGGCCTTGTTGGTCCGTGTGTCGTCAATCTGAGCCAATGTCATGGTTAATCTTCAAGGAAATAGTTCCACCGGTTAATATGAGGTAAAATAAAACCCGGAAAGAATATAAGAAATCAAGAGAATCCACTGAAAGGAAAATACTTAAAATTCTTTCTGTTATTCATGACTTTCAAATTCCTTGTGTCAAAGCTTAAAACAAAACTGATAAAAAGCAATAAAAAAACGAAGAAAACAAGAACATTCATTTTCAGTTTTCTTTTTACACACGTAAATGATTATAATCTAGAATACTTGAGCAACCATTGTAGCGATATGGTTAACGAGTTTTACTCGCAGATCACTATGCTAGTGAGTTCAATTCTTACTGGGCTCACCAATCTTATCTTCTTGCACCACAGTAGGATTCGGATGCGTACATTGTGGCTAAAATTAGTTTCCCACTGGAGCCAGAAGTAGGTGTTCGTGTTTAGTTAAAAGGCCAGTATTTGGAATTCTGATTTTACAGGCAGATAGGCAGGCTTTCCCGATGGGGAGATAGCATTGCGCAATAATTTTGCTCTTTTACGCCTTGGTTTATAAACGAATCCTAAACAATTTAGTAGAAACACAATTTACGCCGACAATGTGAGATTAATCTATGTAAGTTTACATACACCGCTAACACAACCACACATTAGTGAAATAAATAAATGAATAATCTCCCCATTTATAAATTTCATTTGTTATATAATGTTTCACATCTTCCGTTTCCCCCATTGCAATTTCATCCTTCAGTGAAGGGGAGGTCAAATTGACTAGAATTAATACATGACCCAGAAGGATAATCCGTTGTTAATCTGTCATTCAACTAATATCAAGCTGAGTTTTTGCTTTTAAGGGGAGACTTTCTTGTGCGTTTCAAATGAAAATTTAGAGTATCGTATGAAAGCCATCAGGGCAAATTCGTTATTATAGATTCGCAAATCTCGTTCTAAATATCAGCATATTTATTATCAATGCCCGACTTATTCTTTTATGACAACACAAAAAAAGAACAACATCATAAAATCGACAAATCACTCTCAGCCTCTGTCAATTAATTATTAAAATTTCATATCTTCCTTTTAAAATAATCTCTCCCGGCTGTCTGAAATTCTATATAAGGCGAAATGCATGCAGAATTTTATCTGTAATCTATTGAGGTTGGAGAAAAGTGGGTATACATACATTAATTTATACACACCCATCGATCCATCCATCTATCCATTCACACACACACACACACACACACACACACACACACACACACACACACACATATATATATATATATATATATATAATTGTGTATTTGGGCATCAATCCATCTTTTATACATGTTTCATTAAAGGCGACTGACAAGGTACAGCGTTTAAGCTTTTTATTTAATTTTTCTTGTGTTCGTATTTTTTTTTACATATATTTTTGATTTTTAATCCTAACTGAACGTGAACATTTTTATGTATGTATGTAGAATTATGATTATTTATTTTACAAACACGGTCAACCCACTGCCATCCACAGACAGACTGTTATCGAATTTCGTAAGATTAAAATATCATATATATATATATATATATATATATATATATATATATATATATATATATATGCAAGTTTCATTAAAAGGTCATGATATGTACTACGGTTAATCTTTCTATTTAATTTTTCTTGTGTTGGACACAGAGTGTGTAGAAACTGTCCATAGCGCTCGGAACTATAAAACATTTTGACAATTTCTACACAGTGTTCAAAAAAAAAAACATTCGAACACAAGAAAAATTAAATAAAAAGCTTAACCGTAGTACTTTTGTCTCTCGTTTTTAATAAAACATGCATAAATGAAGGATTGCTGCCTAAATACACAATATATATATATATATATATATATATATATATATATATATATATATATATATATATATATTAAACTTACGAAATGAAATTTTTGTATTGCCTTCATAATCTATGTATTGTCGCCTAAACTCATCAACCAATATTGATGAAACTTTGGAGATATGTTAAAATACCATCCATTTTGTTACTAGGCTATTTTATAAAAAAATCTATAATGGGACCGCTAAAATATATAGAAAAAAATCTATAATCGGACTGCTAAAATATATAAAAAAATCTATAATGGGGTCGCTGTTTATCACTGTGTTGAAGCAAGGTAAATAATTGTTTTCGCAAACGTTTTAGAAATTAAGATAAAAGTGTTACAAAATAATAAATTCTTATAAAGCTTAACATTCCAGACTGATATGGATAGGAGACAACATCAGAATGAGTCGTAGATTATTTTCTAAATAAAACCTTTATTTAACACATTAATAAGATCTTCGTGGTGTGTTTTTTACTCTGAGTTTGTGAATATACAAGTACATGTCTGTATATCCATAACCTTTTACGAATTGCCTATTACTATTTTATTGGTATTTTAATTATGTCCAATAAAAAAAAAGGAATATACACCGGATTGTCTAAATCGTGTAAAGCAAAATTGTCCATTTGTTATATTGACTTTTGAACCGTTGTATCTTAGATATGATTAAAGATGTCTTACTGGAATTCTCGGTGCTTTTTATAACACTATGGGAATCTACTTTGAGCAAGAACAATGTATAATTACTCTCCAAGCTTAAAAGAAGCATCGTGATGAATACGGTCATAAACGAAAATGACATATTCATCATTAATTAATCATAGCTAATGATCAGAAGCTCAAGAAGGATTGAAATTAAGTTCATATATATATATCTATATATCTATATATATATATATATATATATATATATATATATATATATTATTCCAGGATCATATTCCACCTTATTCAAGATGATCTTCGCCCTCTCTAACCTTCTAACTTTCTGTCTTGGAGTACAAGTTGCCTCACAGGTTTCACCTACGATTTCATTTTCAAGTCTTTTTCACTTCTCTTTGGACTGTCCTAACTGAAACTCTTCTCTCATCTGCCAAACGTCTTATGGATTGAGTTGGATCTTTTCTAATTGATCTCTTTAGCTCTAAGTTAAAATGACAGTCCCTTTTGCTGTTGTAACCTTATCTATTTTTCATCTCTACTGTTTCCTCTTTTTAAAACTTATTCACCGTTCTTTTGATAGTTCTTGAATGAACTTTGAAGATGGAAAGCAAGGTGGTACGATTACTGACGAGCTTAATGATCTTTTTCCTCTCACTATTGCTCATTTGGGAAGACGAGGGCGTCTGACACAAAACAATTTTAACCTGTTCTATTTCTAACTGAATAACTCAAAAGGTTTTCCAGTGATTCTTACGAGGAATGGTGTCAAGATGGCTACGTCTTATCTGGAAGAAAGAAACTCATATAGTTTAGTGTTTTATTTTTTTAGCTATTAAACATATTGTGGGTTGAACTATTATGCTGTTACACGATTTGGATAATTCTGTTGTTGCACCCAGTATGTATTTAGATATTAGGTAACTGCCAATCTATTTTTCCTGAAACATTACCCCATGTCGACAATACATATATAGGAAACATTGTGAAAATAAATATTGATTATGAATGGTCATTTCATTGGATATGCAAAATATTTTAGATGCTTGTAAAATTGTGTGTCCAATAAATAGATATAATTGTATCTTTATTGGATATATTCTTTGTAAAATGGAACTAATTTTTGCACTATTATAATTTCATGGACCACATAAAAAAAATCAATTGGGCCGTGAGCTAAAAGAAAGCTTGGGGCCATTGGTTTAGATTACTCTATATCTGCCGCTAGGCGTTTGCCCCTTCATAAAATTTAAATTCCATCTTCACTTATTATTTCTCTCTTACGCTCAACAATTTCTTAGCAAGAATTATTGATTGGTGCATAAAGAAAGAAAAAAGTTAAATAATTTAAAGTTGCCTAAGACCATGTTCAACAGAAAAAGGTCGAAGAACAACAGCAGAAGCTATTTTTTTATATCATCAAAAACAAGGCAAAGATTCACTCAAGGTAGAAGAATAGTGAATGAGGTCGTTGTAAGGGCGAAAAAAATAGCGAATAATAAGTACATATTATGAGGATATATAGGATAGATAACGGTTGAACTTAGACTTAAAGAGGCTAAGATCGTAGCGATCGGGGAAACATCATTTCTAAAGTCTGTTCCACAACGTAACAGTCTAGATAAGGTGCCGTAACTTCCACCTTGCCAGGGAATTAGCAAGGCGGGTTCTATGTGCGAAGCTCTGGACTGGTGGCAGCAAGTAGTGTAGTTTGTCTGAAAATCAGCGGGTGACCAGTGAGAGCCGAGCAACGTTTCGTCTGTTGAAAGAGGTCGCATAAACTTCTTGAACGCTGTCAAGGACAGAGAGTAAGGATTGCTCGGATCCAGCCCAGATAGGGCGGCAATACGCCATTTTTGATATGCTGTTTGTTTATTTGTGTTTGTTTAGCGGCATACAAACTCCTTATGGGTCATTTAATGCCGAAATTTAATTTTCTTCGGAGTATTAATATTTTGGTTTCAAAATGTATTGCTGGTAATTTTTTAAACTATAAACATGCTGGTATTTCTATAAATATTTAATTTTATACTTTCATAGGGTTTTGACCCAGTTTGGAAGTTAAATATTTGCCCACAACTGGGACTCTAACAGGTGCTATAACTCCAGATCAAGGCGGACTTGGGAACAATGGCAATTAAAAGGTGGCTCCACGCTCTTCAAAACCTCTCTTACTGTCGGATGTAGTTTTGTATGATTTGACACTTGTAAAGATGAATCCTGGCAGGATGATTCTGCGACGGTACAAGGAACCAGCGTTCTTTTTTCCGGCGTCTTTTGCGTTAGTTACTTCTACTTGAGGTGTCAAGTCAGCTTGAGTTCTAACAGACTTTCAGAATGGTATATCTCAAATCTGAGTAACGTCACCATTTCATGATGTAGTCACTCTTTTTTAACATAATCCTCTATCGTACGATATTTCATTTCTAAAATCATTATAAGCTTATCTCCAGTTTTATCCCTGTTTAAGCTAGTTTTGTATCGCATTCTTGATTATCTAATTAATTCTTTTGTAGGGCTTATCAGCCGTGTTTTCCCAATATATTTTCTCAGAGAAATTTTGCATTTATTTTCGCATTCATGCAGAAACTTGAAGACATGTCAGTTGAAAATAAAATCAACCTACAGCCGCAATCCTATTCTGTAGTATCAGTATTAAAGACCTAAAATAAGTAATATATCAAACATGGCTGTCAGATTCAGACTGGGATATTTTGATGTGAATAGAAAACTTATTCAACCTGTTTCAACTTAATGAAATAACCTTCAGGTTTTGATCAGCTTTTGAAAATATTCCAGAATTTAGAGATTTTGAAATGACTACAAGTTTTTCTTTTAATGTTAATTCGCCATATGCATTTTACAAATATTTTAATGATGACAGCAGACGTAAGACGATGTCATAGTGGAGTTTCCATCAACTGAACAAGCACAACTTCTAATTATGTATTCCACATCTTCAGAAAATCTACGATAAAATCAATGGAATCAGTTGCAAAAATTAAGGAAAGAACAGAAGATAAAGGAGAAATAATTCCAAATGTGGATTGTTAAAAATATTCCGTTCCGTTAATTACAAAACCCAATTTAGGATACGTGCGAATTCCTTTAAAAATTGAGTTTATACGGAGAAATATTTTTGTTTCAATCATAGGTTGAATTGTTCTTATAATGAAATATTAAAAGAAAGACTAATTAATATTAATTATTGCTGGCAATATCGATCTAAAAATCAATCTTTAGTTCGCGAGAATGAAAATAATTCTGTGAAAATATATTTATCTCACCGGTGGAAATATCATTTTATGTGTGTGTATCCCTGGTTGTACATACATCAATCAATCGATGCATTTTTCACCGTCTATCTAACAGAGGGAACGGATTAATTAAACGGTTCATTAACCTCTGTTTGAGTTGTTAATTCTTTATCTCCTCTTCATTGAGTCTTAATACATTGTTTCAAGATTTTTGTTCATTGCATCTCACTGTTAAAATGTTCTAACAATTGCAGTCATTTTATACAACAAGGGTACACTAGTATAAATATGTAATAGAATTATAGTTGAAATAATACCGATTTTATGAAAATCTATCTATCTATCTATCTATCTATCTATCTATCTATCTATCTATCTATCTAAAGTATGAATGCTGAATGAATTTCTTACCTGACGTTTGATCCAAAGAGAAATGATCACTAACCGAAACCTTACATATTGATGAAGATTCGATAGCTCTTTTAACCAGTAATACTTACGTCTTAGCAACGATGAAATCGATCTGAATTTCGGATGGCCTTTGAAGAGAAGCCGATTGCTCCAGCCAGTTGCTTTTTCGCATCATAAGACAAATCAATACGTTAATGGTGGATAAAAAGCAAATAAAATGTGACAAGCAAAATGCCTCCCGTCTGTCTTCCCCGATGACTGATTTTTGCTCGTTTCACTCGAACGCCAAGTCAGTTTATTGGCTGTAACTTTTGGGGTGACTTTTACTCTTATGAAAAGAAAATGGTTACTTTCTTTCTTTCTTGTCCAATTTTTATTGTCTTATTCCAAGATTTTTTTTATTAATAATGCGAATGAAAAGTTGAAGCCATTGGCTCATACATTCAAGTATGTTTCGTGGACATTGCTTTGAGAAATTTGCAAATATCCAAAGCATCAATTGGTATTCTTTTTGACTTCCGCCACGAATTTAGATGAGGATGACAATGAATTCAGTGTTTTTGTTTGTCATTTTGTCGTTTTTTCTCTTTCTTTTTTACTTGTTTTTAATTCTTTGTTCAATTTTTTCTTTCTTTCTGTCTACTTCTCTTTTCTTCTTTCTTTCTTTGTCTAATTAATTTATTTTTTTATTCCCTGATCATCACTTTCTTTTGTCTGATTCTTTCTTTCTTTCTTTCTTTCTTTCTTTCTTTCTTACTTGCTTGCTTGCTTACGGCCATATAACTTTGAAACAACGGTTCCCATACGATCATGGAAGTTAAATAACGTTGAGATTGATCAGTATTTAGAAGGGGTAACCGCTTGGGAATACCAGGTGTTAGAAGCTTTGATGTGCGGTTGGTGTAATAGATAATGACTCGGAATTGTTAATCGAAGAGTCGAGTTTCAATTTCAGTTGAGTTCGTCATATTCACTTACTCGCAAATATCATTGGAAAAGGTATGAATCCACTTCTTCTCACCTCAGCTATGGGTTAATTAGAAATACTTATACCGCAAAAATCATTATCTCTAGAAATATATTCTTAAATCGGAGAGTATTTTTTGGCTTTAAATATCCTGCAAAGGGCAGATAAGTCGGTAGAAAACAATTCAATCGAATCAATTCTTTCTTTGCTTTATCAGATTTTCTTTTTTTTTCTTTTTTTCGGTGTCTACTGTTTCCGTTTCCATTTTTTTATTTCAGGAAAATTCTATCTGTTTGTGTGTGTCTCTGTGTGTCTGTGTGTTGTCTGTGTGTGTGTGTTTGTATGTCTAAGTGAGTGTGTGTGCGCGCGCTAAGTGAAGAGCGAACCCTTAAATTTAAAAAGATCTACAAAATATCAGCTAATTATCGAATTTCACTACAAATTCTGACATTTATTAACAAGTGAATTTATCAAGAAGGGTATTTTTGGAAATAGTTTTATTTTCTTAACTTTAAACCCTCGCCACATTCATTTAATTTAATTTAGATTTCTGTAAAATATCACTTTGACATAAGAAAGATTTACATTTGTATTAAAAATAAATTATGTAAGTATACACCCAATACAGGCATTTACGGTGAATACTTGCTGTTAAACTAGTAATGATGAATGAATGTGATATGAATGAAAGGTGTTGGGGGGGTAGAAAGTGAAGTTTGTGAGGATGAGAAGCAAAGATAAGGATTGACCCTTGACTTTAACAGGTTAAGATTGCAGTGTTCAAGGAATCAAACACGGAGGGTTGTCTGTTCTACAAAGTGGCAGTTTTTTTTTTGGGGGGTTGTTTGAATGGAAACTGCAACACAGAGAAAATGGGGATGATTCGACTGGATGTAGAAGGGCTTATCCTAGCTGTAAAGGTCTGAATTAGTTGGATCGAAAGAATGGAAGCTCATCTGAACATTTACCATAGAAATAGCGATAGCACTGGTACGTGGTATACGTGAGAAAGAACCTGCAGAGTAAAGAACGACTTCTTCCATTTGATCGCGTAATTGAAAGCTCAATCCTCGCCTGTGTAACACTTACACTTACCCACACCCACATGAATGCATACACGCAAATATAACTTTCATTGACTGGAAGTGGAAATGGTGTTTATATATTAAAATAAAATTTGGGTTAAGATGTGTATTTACCGATGAGAAACACGATCTCAGGACAAGAGGCGATGTTTTAAAACTGGGTCACTAGTAAACAATGGGGATGGGCGAGATACTTGGTTTTGTTTAACAGTATTTGTTTTGATTAAAAGGTTGAATCAATGCTTAGATATCCCAAAGTATAATTTTGGTGAAGCGAGAAGAACTCGCGATTGAGATAAGGTAAATAATTGGAGAATCGGTTTACATGTCAAGGGATAGTTTTTGGCACTCGTGATAATCGCGTGCCGGACCAAGGGTCGATTCATGAACAACCAGATTTATCTATATAAACACATAGTTATGCTGAAGTAGAATCAGACGGTCGAGCGAGACGGAAGAGGCCAGACGGAAGAGAGAGACAGGAAGAGAGAGACCGCGTTCGGTCGGCACATCGTCGTCACGTGCGTGAGCACCCGCAGGCGACCGTTACGGGTCGCGGTGCTACAAACCAGACGGAAGAGAGAAGACTAACCCCTGTTCTGAGAAGTCTGTATGAGACTGGACTATTAGTCATAAACCTACCCCAGGCGATTCAATAAGCGTTTATCACACACAAACCATCTATCTGTTGGGAATTCGCTAGATGCATTTTGTCTTTTTCTTTTCTCATTTATGTTAAATGTTTTTATTCGCCCTGTAACCTCTGGTCTGATGTTATCTTCTTATATAAAAGATGTCAATATCTCCCCCATTCTTGTCTGGCTTCTGCAGATATTATTTGTTGTTTTATTTTGCCACATTCTAAACTTCCTAGCCGTGTCCACATCCCCAGTCGACCGTGAACGTATGGAGAACACCCCGCTTACTGGATCTAAAAACTAACAAAAGGTGGAGAGCGAGCAGGACTTGGCCAGTTGACCGGTCGAAATAATCTACGGGTACTCAGGGAGTGTACGGCCAATTACCCCTAAGTTCAGTTCGGACCGAGTGGACGCCTCAACCCAAAGAGGAAGACGCCGGAGGTTGAGGGGCTGGGGATGAAGTGGTAGACCTGTCAGTAATGGCAGAAATACGCCATTTTTGCTCTGATTTTGTGCTGTTCTTCTTATTGTCCAACAACAACAATTCTGAAACATGTAGTCTTGGTCTGAGGTGTTCGGCAACGATATCTATATGCAGGGGTGAACTTGTATATGTTTATAATGGTGACAAGAAAACTGGCCTTGACATTTGGGTACCTATACTACGGTTTTCCTTTTTGCATGGGCCTCATTGATGACGTCACATCAGTCGTCTTCAAATATCTCTGCAACTTCGTGCGTCAAAGCACATCATCCAGTTCGATCCTGTGCACAATCTTCAAGCTGCTTTGGGCTATTCTAATCTAACTCTAGTAAAGATAAAGTATAGCAAGAGGAATTAGTTCCTTTCTGGAGAGGTAGAAAGAGTTGACCATTTTCTCCAGCAACTTTAGTAATGGATTGAATATAAGAGTTCCAATGCATATCTGGTGTGAACTTCAGACCTCAAAAGATGTTAAAAAAAAGGCCTCGTTGAGAGAGCAATCGTGCATCGTGACTGATAAAAGCTCAGAATCGAAACGTCGATAATGAAACAACACTACCTTCGTTTGTAAAGATTTGAAAGTCATAAGGCAGTTATTTCATCATCCAACTGTCAGAGGTGAGACATGCTGAAATGCTCTGATCATCTTGGTTTTGGGAATGTGTTCATAAACAATCAGATTAGTTGCATGCATTCTAATAAAGATACCACTATATGTAGACAAATGTAGATAATTTTTTAAATAGCGGCTAATAAGTAGATAAATATAGGCAAGTATTTATTTATCAGCTATTTATTATTCGTTTTTTTCGTAAAATACATCAGTTTTACATAAATATAGGTAATATAAATGTATATAAATATATATCGGTTCTATATATATATATATATATATATATATATATATATATATATATATATATATAAAAAAATATATAGAAAATAGGAAAGAACTCGTTAGGTAAATAATCCAAAGTTCCTTAGTAATTTTATTATTATTTAAAAAAAATAGTGCTCGATACAAAAGTAGACTATAAATATAATTATTTATTTAAAAATATGTAGCGTGTTGGAATCATATTTATAAATAAATATATTATATATATATATATATATATATATATATATATATATATATATATATATATATATGGATTGGTGTGAATTTGCGACCCTGGGTTTCAGACAAACTGATTAATTTTTATATTTTTGATTTATTTATGGTTGCGTTTACTATGGTCACTGTTTTCATGGTAGTGGGAGGAGAAATTGTCGTCGAAATGCCACTCATGCATACAGGCACGTTCACGCATTGAAGCACACACAAGCATAAACATATATGAACAGTGTGGGACTGGGCGTATATGTGCATCCATGTGTTGTTGCGTACATACAGACGTAATTGGCCGCTGTATTCAATGTTGGATTGTGTAGCGAACTTCTTTCGTAAGTCACAGTGTCAACGCACAAACCGTTCGTCTATTTTGTTGGCGGAATAATGTTTCCTAGCGCACACATATCTAGGTATGCATGTGCGTTCACATATCTTGTAAATGTAGACATGAAAAGAAATACCTATTAGCACAATTTATACCAAACGGATAAAAAATACTAACAACACTGCTACATAAACCATCATTGATCCTATCATTGAAATCACTGCTACTATAACACCATCAATTATTTTCTAGTTCAAACTACTATCATAATAATTATAATTATTGTTATTACCATTCCACCAGCATTACTACAATGTCTTCTACTGTTTTACCATAACTATAAGCTACATTTGTTATTATCATCATCAGCTCCATCCACCATTACTACCGCATCACAATTATGATTGCCGCATTAGTCCACAATTATTACCGCACCACAATTACCATTACCCCATCAGTCCACAATTACTTCTTTCCCGCAGCAAATTTAATACCACCGCATAAATACTAATAAGTATTATAAATTGAAGTTTCTACCATTTATATAAGCGCAATCGCCAAAAACAAGCAATTAACCGGCTTTAAAATAATAACAAAACAGAATTAAAAAATTAAAAATTACAAATAATAACAATTTTACCTACACAGACCTCCATCTTAAGATAAAAAAAACAAACGGATAGAAGAACGCGTGTGCATACGTATATATGTGTGTGCGAGAAAACAATGCAATGAGTGAATATGCGTGTATGTATGGCTGCATACGAATGAGTGGCGTTCCGACGACAATTTTTTTCTCTCACGGTCATAAAAACACCGATAGACGCAACCATATATAAATCCAAAATTTAAAAATTAATCATTTTGTCTGACGATTGCAAATAGCATAAAACCCAGGGTCACAAATTCACATCAATCCAACAAAATATGTTAGCTCTATCACTAATATTGAGCGCTTTCCAATAAGTACCACGCATATATAAGTAGCTAATTATCTATTAACATATATATTTACTTTGTATAGATGTATAGATAAATATAGTTAAGTATTAAATAGCTAGGGAGAGATAGATAGATAGTTAAATAAATATAATATATATATTGACAGACAGTAAGAGAGAGAAATGTCAGAAAGATATTTAAATAAATCTAATATATCTATATATATATATATATATATCTGTGTGTGTGTGTGTGTGTGTGTGTGTGTGTGTGTGTGTGTGTGTGTGTGTGTGTGTGTGAAAAGTGTATATAAATATAAATAAATATATATATGTATAATTATTTATATATTATATGCGCGGTACTTATTAGAAAGCGCTCAATATCAGAGATAGAGCTAACATATTTGGTTGGATAGATGTGAGTTTGTGACCCTGGGTTTCACGCTGTAGCGATCGTCAGACATTGAAAGCGTGAAACCCAGGGTCACAAGCTCACATCTATCCAACCAAATATATATATATATATATATATATATATATATATATATATAGAGAGAGAGAGAGAGAGAGAAAAAGAGAGACAGAAAAAAAGAGAGTATATGTATAAATAAGAGAGATATATATCAGTCAGTTATATGCCATACATGATACATGCTTAAGCGATCATGTATCTTTCGATACATGACTGAGGAAGCAGATTTTTCCTGCAGTAGGTTGCCATTTTTTTCTGCGATAGATCAGTTGCCATCCAACGTAGACAACCTTTTATGTCCTGCTATTTACCCATAGCTTGGGTAGAAGAGGATTCATACCTTTCCCAAGGGTATTATCATGTATTTGAATGTAATGGATTCGACTGGAATTCGAACTCGGCTCTCCGATTCCACAGTCCGTGCCTATATACGAATATAATTAATTTTATACTTGGTTTTGTTATTTCAACCCTCTTCTATTCTTAAAGGTTATTATTAAATGTTCGTTAGCATTGTGTTGTCTTTCAGTTTGCCTGTAGCGTTTTCGACTGACCTTACTTTTGTTCGTCTCTGACTTGGGATCTGATCATCAGTTACAAACCATCATCAGTTACTTTCGTGCCAGTCTCCTTCTGAATTTATCAACGTATGGGACATTTTGATCAATCAACGCATTTCTGTGATGAGAGATTTTTTCTTTTATGACCAGACATCAATATTAAAACGTTCATGACAAAAACACGAAATAATGGACCATGATAACTAATCCAGGGTAAACATGCAAAATACAAAGCAGGTGGTTTGATTAGCATAGAAAACTTTCTCATGCACAAACATGAGTCAGCATCTGACAATTTCGCTACTTTCTCTTGACTCTGGGAAATTATCAATGGCTCACAGTTTCGTCACTTTGATTCCTTCTGCACGAAAATATGTTTAATTTTACTTCTATATTACACACACACGCGCACATATATATATATATATATATATATATATATATATATATATATATATATATGCATATATATATAGAAACACATACACACACACGTATATATATTATATAATGAAAAACATTAAAAAAACAAACTTAAAAAAACAATTAAAAAAACAAACATTCAAAAAAGTTTTTAAGTGTGTGTCATTATATAATAATTTTTGCTCTATCTTTTGACATAGAACTCTCTACGGGTCTGTATCCTCTTGGTCATTACATATGGATTACCAATAATTTTATTACATGCTCCTGAAAAAAAAAATTCGGTTGATCTCTCGTGGAGAAAAGGGAATTTGTAAACAGTAACTATTATTGCTGCTGATGCAAAACTCTCCGTTAAGACGAATCGAGTTCTCTCAGACACTGGCGTGTTTATGTACAAATAAATAATTCTAAATTCACATTCATCCCTCCCAATGGCTTAGGGGTAGAGTCTCCGACTGATATCAAATCAGTTGGGTTTCAATCCCGGGTTGAGGCAATCGGATTTTTAGACACACTGATGTGCTGCGAAACAGTCAGTCTGTGGATGACAATATATATATATATATGTATGTATGCTGCCGGATGTATTTTATCGTCATATACAAGTCTAGTAACAAAAACAGGTGAAGCTACTATTCTCTGGTACATGTCTAGATCAACTGATAACAAAAACTGTCGGCGAACAGACTTGACATTTTAGTGAGGGACAAGAACGACAGACTTTGTTTATCGACATTTATGTCCACACCGAACGATAGACCTCCCAAATTCAGTAACAAAATCCCTGGCAATATTATGATATAAGATCTCCCTCCTCGGATAAAGAGAGATAACTAACACTAAGACATCCTGAAGAGGCGTGGCACGTGGAACTAGAAAAATCTACCCAGGTGAACGAAATAAAGGGTTCAGTTCGAAATCCAATTACCTGAAGAAGGTCGGAACGTACAATGGGGGAAAAGTTGTGAATACGTCAACGAAGATGAGGACAATGGTCCGAACAATGTAAATAGTGTAAATAATAACGAATTATGTCATTATTATAAAATGAGACCAGTTTGCTAATCTGGTAACTTTTATATTACTTTATTTCTTTTCTTTTATTTTAGCATATTTTGGGTATCCTACTTTTAATGATTTACAAAAAAAGAAGTATGTCTTTATATTAATCACTTCTGAAGGGAAAGTGGTAATCAAACGAGGAAACATTTGAATTGGTTATTGAATTGCTTCATGTTAAATTGAACCTGAGATTGTAAACTAACACGTGGCACTACAGTCATCATAATCCACATATATAAGACACAATGTGTATAAGAATTTATAGGTTTTGTGTACTGTACTTTTCTATATCACAATTTTTTATCGTGTTTCTGTCGATGACATAGAAATCATAATTATCATGTTTTCTCTCGGATTTTATATTTCACCTACCAAGTAAACGATTAGCTAAACGTGTGTGGATGACACTTTTGTCCAATGGTTGCAACTTTCGTCCTATGGATTCTGTGAACACAGCAAGACCTTTTATACGGCTACCGATGCTAAAGGAAAAAGAAAGCATTGGCCTTCCTGGATATATTAATAACAAGCACAGTGCAGGAGTTCAAAGCTTTTGTATATCGTAAGCCAATATTCACCGGTCGATATCTGAATTTCAATCCCTATCATCCATACAAACGAGAAAAGATTCTTTTTTTGTTCTTTACAACATCGAGCCAAACTATTAAGCAATAACATATCAAGAAATGAGAATCATACTTCCGCGTAACAATTTTGAAACCATTTTTAGAAAGGAGGGCAATAATGAACTTTGCAGATTAAAAGGGTCATTATATTATGAATGTATGCTTTAGCGTAAATCTTCTTGATTGAGATTGAAAAAAAATTTCAATCGTTCTCTGCATTTATCATAATGGCCTCATAAAAGTTCGGGTGTCTTAAAATGTTACTCCGATAATAAAAGTTTAAAACACTGCTCCACTGCATTTTCTTCTAAGTTGGGTTGGTTAACTATTTCCTAAAAGGATCCAAGCTTAGCTCATTCAACCCATAGCTGGAGGTTGATTTTTTTTTTTACAGCTTAACAATCTTTTACATGTTATTTAAAGCCATAAAATAATTTAAGGTTATATGAATTTTTTTTTGGAGATAATAGTGATACAAGTCCTACAAATTAAATCATAACTAGGTGGAAAAGAGATGGATTCATACGTTTCCTAAGTGTATTTGCGCGTAAACATTGATCGGAATCTGCAGAGAACATGCTACCTCATCGATAATAAGACGCCGGTTTGCCATTACCATCTCTCGAGCTTCCTGAATCTTCTCGTCAGTGGTGGACGTTGTCGGGAATCCTTCTCCTTCTTCGGGCGTCACGCTTGTCCGACCACTTTAAAACTTCTTAATCCACTATCATACACTCTTCTACGGTGTAGTGCACTATCGCAATATTCTGTTAAAACCCTCCAATGAATTTCAAACCCTGACACACCTTGCGGCGAGAGAAATCGAATCACGGCTCTTTGTTCCTCCTTGGTTCACACGGCTAGCAGAGCGTTCATGTTTAAACGGTAACAGGAGAAAGAAAAATGGCGCGATCAAGCTCAAAATTTCGATCAAGTGACTTCAGTAATATCAACTATTCTGTATGAAGAGAAGACATTGTGACTAACCTAAATATATGTTATGGCGAAAGTGCGAATAATTTTTGACTTACACTCGTATATATATATATATATATATATATATATAAACTGTTACATTAAAAACTGTTGAAAAATGTTATATATATATATATTTATTAAAAAACTGTTACATTAAAAACTGTGACAGATATATATTTATTAAAAACTGTTACATTAGAATATGCCTGTTCTAATGTAAGTGTTAATAAATATTTATTGCTCTGCGCTTGTATTGAGCCCTTTTTTAAATTGGTGATATGAACGTTCGAATTTTATTCTTTTCGTTCTTTTACATTTGTATATTTGTATATATATATATATATATATATATATATATATATATATATAAAGCATTAAAAAGAGATATCCGTACCGACATTATTATATACAAGGTGAGGCAAAAGTCACGAACCACGGGGTTTATTTAATTAATCATGTTTTAAATGTCTAATTTGTTTTGATAGATCCTGTTCAGTGGCCACCGCGGTAAACCAAGCTTCACACTCTTGAATTTTTTATCCGTTGGGCCATTTGAAATCAGTTGTTTATCAGACACGGCTGAGAAAAGGTGAGGAACATAAAGAATGAATTAAATATGAATACAGTAAAATAACAGAAAATTCTCCGACATGTTTATGAATCATCCAGGCACATAATTAATTACCAGTAAATTAAGTTTTCATGTGTAATTATAGTTTTAATAAATTATCACTATAGTGCGCGACTTTTGCCTCACCTTGTATATCCTTGAGTTGCATTATAATATATTATTATTATTATTATTATTTAGATCGCTAGCAAATACCCAATTGCAGATATTTCTAACAAAATCAAACATTATAAGCTGAAAGTGACAACGAATTTTTATATAAATGTCAGTATATCCTGAACAGTTTACCAAAATAGGTTGGTTAATGCCAATTCTATTGTGAAAACATCGACTTGCATAATAAGATAACGCATATAGTATTTGTGCATATGCACTCGCTGTATCAATCTAGCTATACATACATACATACATACATACATACATATATATATATATATATATATATATGTGTGTGTGTGTGTGTGTGTTTGCGGGCGGATAGATAAGAACAGTGAAAGATTATTTCAGTTGGTTACATCATTATCTTGTTAGCCGTTTGTAAGAATTTATTTAAGTTTAAAATGTCTTAATTTTTTTCTAATTTTTGTAATATATCATCGTCGAGGAGAAACAGACAACACTCAACAGACGTCGATAGGATGAAACTGGATTTTTAATTAGGATTTGTTCAACCCCCAATCTTTTAGTTCAAATATCTTGATCTTTTAAATATTGATTTAGAATCTCTTATTGAATATATAACAGACGCAAATTCTAAATAACTCATGAAAAATAATTCAAATAAACGCTATACAGTTGGCAACAAATCATGAAAATATTTATCTTTACATTTCCGTAAGGAATATTTAAATTGGTACTCGGTAATTTCGGGAAGTACGGTGGCGCAATGGATAGTCGGAGAGATGAATTCGTTATATTCACCTACGTGCAAGTACCCTTGGGAAACATATCTTCTATCTGAATCTATGGCAGGACAGACTGGGTCGTATAACTATGGGTAGCAACCGGTCTAGGAGAAGGCGGGCTCTAAATTTGAAATCTCATTGTATGGGTCAATTATTCTCACCAACACACAATTAGCCAACTGCTGACCCCTGGAGACATGGTCAATCAGGAAGGGGTTTCTCCAAGGAGTGAGAAGGGACTGAACCTGGATAAACCTCTTCATAATGATCTTTCACCCCTGGTACCTTTCGCTAATTTCTACGTCAATACATTTTGAGAATAAAATTTATATTTATACGAAAATATAAATATTTTTTGAAGACCAGTGAAGATGTATTTAACTTCGTTTCACGCAAGTGAATAATTCTTGGGCATCCAGTGCAAATCGAACTCTTCACTAAATATTGTCTCATTGCAAGGCTCCTTTATTGATATTAACTAAGTTTACTTTATATAAGCCAGAGTCTGCAAATATAAAATACTCGGTGACACAGTACTAATGATCGTATAAATAATAAACATCCTAATGATCTGAGAATGATGAGTGTAATGAACCAACTTAGTAGCAGCAACAATGAATGAATGTGAGACTGTAACGAAGTCTTGAAATGATTTTATTACAATCACGCATTACAACTACTATTGGTTCATTACAAGTTATTTCAGAAATCAACCATAGACAAAATCTAAAATAGTTTTGCTCGTTAGTACTTATTAACGATTTTAGCTAGCAGGGGAAGCTTTATTGAATTGGCTATCGTAATTTGGTTTTGTATAATTGAGTCCTCTTTTAATCCAACCCTTCCATGTAAATCCATCGAACTCGAATTCGGTTCATCGATTTTAAGTTCTGAGCTGCTAACCATTACACCATTTGCCTATCTTTAGATATATTGTACTAGTTTACGTACACGGGTACTGTATGAGTAATGATATGGGTAAAAAATGATTCTCTGAGCTAGACTGCACCTGGAAAGAATGTTTCGAATATTTACATGTATTATTATTATTATTATTATTATTATTCGATTTCTCCTATGGTCACACTACCTACCACGCCTGCGGGAAGACCTAAGGTAGGTAATGGTGTCTTTTTTATTACTACATTTCATGATTTGTTTTTCTAACTACCATAACATGACTAGTCTTACATGGACAAAGTTCTTCTTATTGTGTGGGCTCTACTTATCAAGACAATTTTTTTGTATTTTTTCTTAAGCTGGGATTTCAAGGAATTTTCTTCATCGTGTTGTCGTGTTCCTTTTGTATCATTCTAAGCGCACCTTCAACATTTTTT
Source organism: Acanthosepion pharaonis (assembly GCA_903632075.3). Classification (NCBI taxonomy): domain Eukaryota; kingdom Metazoa; phylum Mollusca; class Cephalopoda; order Sepiida; family Sepiidae; genus Acanthosepion; species Acanthosepion pharaonis. Next base: position 249,779 of record CAHIKZ030004333.1, on the reverse strand, counting down.
CTATTTCGATTTACAGGTTTTTATACTTCGATAGTTTTTCAAATTCCTTGCTTCCTATGTTACAGTCGACTGGGCAAGCCTTATCAATTAGTTGACAAGTTTTTTTTTCTTTTAGGTATTGAGATTGATATTCTTCCTTGTATTTGGACAATTTCTCAACAGTTTGCATGTTATTTCTCTCAGATGCTACTGCTATGTCAATAAGCATACACTTCCTGAATTTCTTGTCTATAATATCAAGTCTGTTGGCTTTTATTTCCTTGTCAGTTTGAATTGGGATGTCCCAAAAGATAGTTACATCGAGTAACTATGTCTGTGCCCATGCCATCTCTCAGTAGTTTCGATTTTGTGCTTCTTGTCCTCCCAGTTTTTTGGGGTTTTTTTTTTGTAATTTCATTTAGCCAAGTTCAGGCATATTAGGCTGTTTCTTGAAGAGTGCATATTCTTTGTTGATGGGGTGAATTTGGTGTTTTACTATTTGTAGGAGAGGATCATTGTTTTTTCTGAGGTATGCTTCCAATCCGATTGTTGTTGTTTTTATAGTTCAAGTTTTATTAGACCTCGGTTTCCTGAATCTCTTGGTACATACAGCCTATCGACATCTGATTTCGGGTGGTGTATCCTCATTTAGGTAAGCATTTTTCTGGTCTTGGCATCCAATATTTTAATGTCATTCGACTTTCATTTAATAATGAATGAATCTATCTTTTACTACGGGTATAGCTATGTTGTTGATAGCCTTCATTTTATTGGCCCAATTAAGTTCGCTATCGAGTATCAATTGCATTCTATAATATAGTTTTCGGATCTTTTTCTTCATAATTAAATGTCGTATTCTGTCTTCTTCATTAATTCCTAAGTATCTGTATGTTCCATCTTGTTTTAGTTCCTTAATCTTGTTGTTGGCATCAAAGTCAAAAGCTAGTTTTCGTTAGTTTACCGACTTTGACAGTGGCTTTGGTACATTGGTCGATTCCGAACTCCATCCTAATGTCCTCGCTGAATGTTTTGATAATGGTGAATAGGTTTTTGTGCTGGCTGTCATCCATGGCAAACATTTTAAGTTCTTCAATATAGAATAGGTGATGCAGTTTGCCATTCTGTGACTTGTATCCGTAGTTACAGCAATAGCATTTTACTTCCGACAAAAACTTCTTTACAGAAATACATCAATAAAACCTGATTTTTTACAAAGAATGCATATTCTCTTTATACGAACATATAAAAATCTTGTCAGTATTAAATAACCTATTGAGGTTGATATACCGTAAAAATATATTTACGGTATATTTGTTTTTGTTTATATCACAGTGGTTGCTTGTTTTATTTTTTTAAATTTTCTAGAATTTAATTATATTTGTACGTCGAGGAGATGGCTGTTTTATGTTCAGTTCCCTAAATGAAATATTGTGTCTCTGTCAATTATGTGTCATGCGTGATAAACGATTAAGCGATCATGTATCTTTCGATATATGACTGACGAGGCAGATTTTTTTTCCCGCAGTAGGTTGACATTTCTTTCTGCGGTAGACCATTTGCCATCCAAGGATACAGAACCCGGTCTGTCTTGCTATTTACCATAGCTGGGGGGAGAAGAAGAGGATTTATACCTTTCCCAAGTGAATGTAACGGATTAAACTGGAATTTGAACTCTCCGATTCCTCAATCCGAGCCGTTATCCATTACTCCACCGTGCCTCCTACTGTGTCTCAGTAATATATTTGTTTTCATTTTTCTTAAATATAAAAACTATTTTATATCTGTGAGGATTTTTACTTTTTTAATTGAGAAGGCACTAACGTTTTTATATAGTGAAGTACTCGTAGTATGTTTTTGAGATTATATCTGACACAGGAGTAACTCTTTTTTTTTTATAAAACGAGCAATATCAGAAATCTTGATAAGATTGATCTGTTCCTTTAATGATCATGAAAGAAGGGTCTGCCTTTTTATCCATTGCTTCCCAGACTCAGAAGCAAAGTCTTGCCAAAATGAAACACTTAATAATAGTTTTAGGAGCCCTTATGCAGGCCTGCAAAATGATATTTCATTGAGCAAAAGTGTCAGAGGAACCAGACCTATAACGAAAAAAGTACAACCAAATCGGTCCTGGGAGAATGGAGGCAGATGTTTAGAAATGGAAGAAAGGCTGAAGTAATATTGGTTCGACTGCCCACAGGCCACACGTTCTTCATTCATTCATACTTGTTGAAGCATGAAGATCAGCCAACATGTACAACATGACAAGCCGCACTCACGGTGAAACACATTTTAACTGAATGTACTTAGCACCTGTCAGATATAAATACTACAAGCAAACGAGAAAACTATTTGAAAATACTGAAGCCGTCAACATAATCTTCTACCATAAAGAAATAGTTTTATTCCAACATATATAACACCTACAACAGATCATGTACATATATATATATATATATATATATATATATATATATATATATATATATGTATATGATTGGTGTATACGGAATAAATTCCAATAACCAACAATTACTATTCTTAAAAGAGTGCTCAATACAGAGTAGAGCAGATATAATTATTTATTTAAAAATTATAACATAAATAATTTATAAAATCACTACAAAAATAGCCATTTTGTTTCAACACTTCCGGTGTCTTATCAAGTGATGATGTTGAATATAAAATAAATGATTTTAATAGTTTCACCATTTATTTTACATTCAACATCATCACTTGATAAGACACCGGAGGTGCTAAAACAAAATGGCTATTTTTGTAGTGATTTTATAACATATTTATGTTATAATTTTTAAATAAATAATTATATATATATATATATATATATATATATAGATAACTAGACTCGTTTCGAAAAAACCTCGAATTTTTGATTTGCTAATCAAATCAATCTCGAGGGAAAAAAAGGTTTTAAAAAAAGAAAGAGCTACAAACATGAACTTCTGCCGACAAAAAAAAATCGCACAGATGCAGGTCTGAAGCCCAAAGAAAAAAACCCGATACGAGTAACAACTAACAAAAGAGCTGAAACTTTCCCTGACGATCCGTTTAGGTGAAACCTAGGTAGGTTTGTCTGGCTCACTAGGTATATATATATATATATATATATATATATATATATATATATATAGACATACATTTATCCTGAAAGTACAAAATTATGTACAAAATATTTGTAGCTGAAGGCATAGAATTGCGTTCAAAAATATTTAGATTTTCCGCGCTAAATGCGGGTAGGCGGTAAGAAGAGGTGAATTCATGCCTTTCCCAAAAGCGTAAGTGAATATAACAAACCCAATGAGTATTGGAACTCGGCCCTCCGATTGACAATTCCGAGCCATTATCATCACACGCACTTTCGGGCTTACTGCACCTGGCATTCTAAAGCTGTTGCCCATTTAGGTAATTACCAGGTTCGAAGTTGCTTAACTTCGGCGATTGTACAAGAGCTGGTTTTTCAATGTGAAGTGGGCCGTAAGCCCTGATCGATAGGTGCACAAAATGTGTTAAGTTTTGAGAAGGGATAAAAATGTTGATATGCCGCTAAATAAAATCAAGCAACCAACCAATCCGCTCCATGGAATTTGTTTCCTATTCCTGAAATGTTACAACGATTATATTGACATAATGTGAAAAGCTTGATTGAACGGAAGGTGACTGATTATGGTATTGTGCAGTTTTCATATCATTTTAGAAGTTTCTAGTGTTTCAAGTGTCAAGGATTTGAGTGACTTCTAGGCCTGTTTTAACGTCCATCAGCATGCCAGATACTAACCCCCATATGAGTAACATGTGGCTTCTTGCAATGATGCGTTATAATGTCATGAATTAGAACGATCCATTCCTATCGAATCAATTCATAGTTATGCTGCTAGCAAAGTTGGTTCATTTGTGTCGTGTTAGACACTTTTTCTCACCTGAATCAGTCTTATACATTTACAAGTCTGTACATCGAATATTGCTGGTGATTCTGCCTTGTTAAAGAACAACGTAATCTTTCCTAACCTATCTTTTCCAACGCCGTGACGTAGGTCCGTTGTGCCTTTTCTATAAATACAGGGTATCCCCCAAAATATGGACATCCTTTTAAATGTAAATATCGGAGAAACTACATGTCCCAGACAAACGAAATGAAATAGGCTACATGTTGAATAATGAAATATGTGTTTATCAAAATTCAAACAAGATATTCAAAGGAATGTAGATTTAATTAACCGACTTCACGAGGCTTCACAAATGTTCAATATGCGCACATGTGACTCGACTGATGTCAAGTCGGTAGTCCAGCTCCTGCCAAACACGCTGTAGAATGTCTTGCGTAATATTCTCTAGCACCGCAGTGATTCTCTGCTTAACCTCATCTGGGTTTGTAGAAAGAGGGGTACATAGACATGTTCTTCATAGCCCCATAGAAAAAAATCACAAGATGTCAAGTGAGGTAATCGTGGTAGCCATTTCAACAGCATATTGTTATTATATGGTTCGCCCGAGCCATCTTCCTGGTAGATTCTCATTGAAATAAGTCAGCACAGTCAATTTAGTTTGTGTCATGGTGCCTACCTAGACCGACAAGAATGAACTCTTCCCAACGCGATATATATACACTACTCCTCTCAAGAGAGACGAACGTTATTAGAACGGATTTAGTATTGAGACGGTATTGAATCGAGTCGAGCCGTTTCGGCTTGACGGTCGAGCTCTCTGCCTCTGAGCAGAGAGGAACCCGGACGAGGCTCCGCCGAAGGGTAGAGTCTCGTTCGGGGAGGTTGACCAACCCGATCCCGTTTAAACGTGTTCTACTGGCATTTTTTGGCCGAGCCTAACGGGCTCGGGAAACCCACGTAAAACTCGGTCTTGTGTCACATGCAACCCTCGTGGGGGGGGGGGGGGGCTAGATACCGAATCGAGTCCAGCCGTTTCGGCTTGACGGTCGAACTCTCTGCCTCTGAGCAAAGAGGAACCCGGACGAGGCTCCGCCGAAGGGTAGAGCCTCGTTCGGGGAGGTTGACCAACCCGATTCTGTTTTTACTGTTTCTACGGGCAATTTTGGCCGAGCCTACGGGCTCGGAAAACCCACGTAAAACTCGGCCTTGTGCCACATCTTTCCCTCGTGGGGGGTAAGTAAATATCGAATCGAGTCGAGCTGATAGCAGTCACGCCAAACCAGTCATACAGTCTTACTCACCCTTTCACTTGTATTATTTCTTGTGTAATATATTCTTTGTTATTTCTACTGTTGTGTTTCGTGTTGTTCTTCCATGGTCCTAACCTTGGACCATAACTGTTTGTTTTTACAATTTTTGTTAAAATTTGAGATCATTTGACCCAGAATTGGTTATGTCATTAAACTACAAAATGATGTCAATTTGGAGGGGGCACCCTGTATTTCCATTCTTCTGATGTGTGTTTCTCTCAGATATTTCGCCCTTATGAACTTAAGTCCGGCTAAGTCTTCTCATTTTATTGTTGAAATTTCTAGATGTAACCTTAAGTTCTATTCTATTCTTCTTTCTCCACGCCTGAGGATATCTATTCCGGCTTCATGGTTTACTGTCAATTACAATCTTAAAAAAGTCTCCTTGAATCCTATTCTTTCATTACCGTTTCTATCCTCTGCATAATTTTTTCACTTTCTTACAAGTTCTCTAACCTCTTGCGTCTTTGTAACTTTATTGCCTTGCATAGACTTAAATGATCATGGGCTTTGTGCAAGACCATACTTGAAAATTCCAGTGTCGATCATTCTAAGATAAATTTGCTCTTCTCAAATTCCCCATAAACCGATTGTAATTACTGTTGCAGCTGCACCATGCTTTTGAGATGAATGGATAGCCATCGGCCATCGTTTGTATGGTCCAGTGGAAACATCCACGAAATAGTCTGCGCAAAGTATTTGATCGGAAGTTTCAAAATCTGCTTCTCTGTAATTTTTTTTCCTTTCGCCAAAATTTCTCAGTTACATTACTCATTGCTTTGGCCATCGATCATTCGCAAACAGGACAGTCATTGTTCTGGATCGCTAAGCAAATGTAATGGTCATGCCTAGATGTATTCAGTGAGCACCAATTTCTTGCACTAATGGGAGGCTCCATACTGAAATGATTGGCGACATTTTAAAACATTTTTAATTTCAGAACTCAGTTTGTAGATGATTGCGATTAGCTAAGTTAAATAATGTGATGGTAATAATCAGCTTTCTTCTTTATCCATTATGTCGCATTTTTTGTAATGGTTTTATACATTTTACAGAAATAAATATGAAAAATAGTTGTCAGTTCGTTTGTTATTTCGCTATTCGTTTGAAGCAGTCCGACATTTTGTATATATTGCCACTTTTTCTAACTCGCATTTTCTTTTCAGAAGGTGAACTTTTGCTTTAATCACTGACTTGATTTTGTTCTTTCCTTCTAATCAGAATTTTGAATTTATAGTTTAAACATTTTATTCCTCAAAAAGCTTCAATTTTGTTTGTGACGTCAAGATTTATTTTCTATTGCTTAAATAGAAAATGTATATACTGTCTTAGTCGCTTTAGTTTTTAGTGTATTTGAGATCAGACGCGAACTAGCGTTAGGTTAGACTAGGTTTGATTGAGATTTGTTTGTTCCTTAAGTTTTCAATTAGTTCGTTACCCTGTTTTATTCTTGTCGTGACTTTTTCTTTTGTTTTTAATTTCAACCAATCCGCATTAGGTTCAGGAATTAATTATTTTTGTATTCGTTATTTTGTCTAAATGAGCGCGTGTCTGATATGTATTTCCCTTATTTAATTATTCACTATTATTTTCATTAACGCAGCTTTCTGCAGCGTTTAAATTGGTGGGAGGTTGAGACAATTACTAACTATTTTCTTTCTTTCTGTCCTTATATTTTACATTGTATATAAGCAATTGGTATTCACTAATATTTTTAGTTATATATATTAGTCAATTAATTTTTATTCCACCTCCACAAAATAATTGTACATATGGGACTAGTTTAGCATTCATACAGAAATTGTGGCTTTATGACGATTGTTATATAAATAAGTTATATAACTGAGAGGTTTTAGTGAAAGTTAAAATTGTAGAAAGAATGGTTCAGTGTCTGTGACTAACATCTTTTAACAATAAGATAATGAAGGTCGGTCCTCCTTTGCTCACATCTTTAAGCCTTGTGCCACATTTTTTGTATCGAGCTTATTTTGTATCATAAAAAAATACATATTAAACATAGGACTCAGAAGTCAGTAATGGAAAAATTGAGTGTGAGTAAATGTAAGAAAGATGAGTGATTTAGGTGGATATTTTCTGTTTACTCTCTCCCAAATAATGTAAAGTTACTTATCGCAAATATTAATTCACTTCAAAGTATGTTTAGCTTGCCTCGTAACAGATCCAACCCACAGAATGAAAAATTACCAAAAATGAAGGAGTTATTCACATTTTGTAAGTGTAAATGATATTCGAGGTACTTACAAGGAATTTTTTCGATTTAATTTTTTAAAATCTGTTTTTGGTTTGCTGATCAGGGTAAGCGCGTCATGGACCACACACTTAGAAATAGCGCAGCCAAGTCACGCACATTCGGGGATGATCGCAAAGGTCAACCCAACCGGAGTGCAATGAGAGGACCTTGCTCTGTGTGAATTTGGTGCGAATTTTAGTAAATATAAATTCTTTTATTCTTGGGGGAATTAACAGAAAAGATTCGAGTAGGTTAAGGAAAGTGTCTTTTTTGTGAGTAGATTAAGGAAAGTGTGGTCTATTGAGTGAGTGGTTTAAAGTGATTGACTTTTATTTAATATGGTTTTTCAAGTCGAAAATCTAATGTTTTTTAATTGTTTGTTGAATGAAAATAATACAGTATGTAAATAAATTTAAATTACATTTTTCTTTTTTCTTATGTTACGGTTTTTTTTTTTTACTTAAAAGTGTCTAATATATTTTCTTTCGTATTATATGTTCCACGAAAAATATTCATTACATAAATTCAAGAAAAATTGACTTTAATTATCAGATTATTTGAACTATTATTACATAAAAAAGCCCAAATGATACTTAAAATTGAATTTAAATTTAAATTCAATCTAATTTAAATTCAATCAATTTAATTCAGTTGATTCAATGTAAATTCAAATGAATTTAAATCTAAATTCAATTTAATTTAAATTCATTTGAAATCAAATTCATTTTAAATGTAAATTCAATTTTAAATTGAATTTAGATTTTCTTCTTATTTTCTTTAAAACTACACGATATTTTTAATGAAAAATATGATACTCACAATTACATTTTTCTGTTAGGAATAATTCCTATGGTTCATATATTTTTAGTAACGCGTGTAAAATGCTAAAAAGAAACGAGAGTTGGTTGAAGTAAATTCCAGAGGAGAATTAGACAGAAAAAAATGCTGTAAGACAACAAAATACGCGCATAAATGACTTTAGAAAGGCTTAAAGCTCAAACATTAACATGAATTGTGGCAAAATGAATCAGAAAAGGAAACTACAGATATGTTTGAAGCTAACAGATCAATAATTTCTCAAGGCATTAGTCACATCTAGAAACTAGCGTCAGGCCAAGATGAAATACAGTTGTTGAAATTAAGAACAGATCTCTTGAAAACAACTTATTATCTCAATCGTGAGGGCTTATGAATATTGTTTAACAATTTTGGCAATGGAAAACATTTTTCATCCGAAAGTCTGTCAGATAAGAAATTACAACCACAATGATAAGATAATATTGCTTAACCTTAGAGGATCAGTAGCGATTTTATGAGCAATCCAATGGATCACAATTACAAATATTTCAAAGGGATCATCAGTTCCTATATTTCTGCCTTTTCTTTTGTTTTACTGGGAGTTTAAATATCACATGTCCCTAATCAGTGGTGGTAGTACTTTCATATTCATGGACAAACCTATTGGGGAATCAACAATATGAATTGCCTCTAAAGAAGTGTCGCCACAATATTTGCAGTTTTTCTTGCTTTATTCGAAAATAGTCAAATCGCGATAATTATAATCATCACTCTCCCAAGCTTAGATCAAATTATTAGAAATAATAAAATGTTACTTGAGATTAAAAAGAATAATCAACAGCGTAAACTAGTATCCCTACACCTATTGTTATTCAAGAGATAAAAAAGCGATCAACAACATGATAACCTACTAACTGTGGATGAAGTAGCAATGATTCTTCAGATGCAGTGATAGCCAAATACGATATGAAAGATATTTATCTTCGAAATGATGAAATGGTGATAACACTAGGCAGGAAAATGAAAGTTGTTTCGTTTCATCTTTAGTGCTTCTCTATTAATTCTGGTATGCTTAATACGGAAATCACATTAGTGCCTTATAGTATATAATTCATGTCAAGAAATAACAGATATCTTAATCTGAATTAATTTAATAGTAATATCAATCAAGAATCTTTGATCTAAGCAGAGCTATGCCAGTTTTCAATCTAAGAGATACCACGTACCTTCACAGTGGACATTTAACGGGTCCAAGAGAAGAATAAACAATAATCTTAAGTGTGAAAGATTTAATTTCGTATTCTAATCAGACATTAGTAACATAACATTACATTTTAAACATTACTAAAATTAGTAACATTACTAACATAACTTTACAGTAATAACGTTAGTAACAATGTTACATTTCCTACACTAACAGATGTGAATAAAAATTTGAAAATAGAATACTTATTACAAAATTACAATAACTAATATAAAAATATATAATTTATTGTGGCCTGTTAGGAGCCGGAAAGAAAGACACAGAAATAAGAA